>JAUZST010000895.1:0-18814 GCA_034779995.1 Parotocinclus haroldoi
TCGTCTTCTAGCTGGAGTTTACATACTTTCCTGATTTCAGATTACGAATTATAGGCTACTGTAGGAAAACTGTTTTTCCTTCTCAAAGTAGTATAATAAGACCTGCTGTTTGAGATAGTGGCTACACAACAAAACGACCTGCAGTTCTTTTCCTCGTTACTGCTTCTAGAATAAACCATATCGATCACATAGGGGAGTGTCGTCACCCTGCACATTACAGTACTAATTGAAAACAAGGATTATAAAAATAAAACAAATTAGTTTGTAGTTATTTATAATTACATGTAAAATCTGTAAATAGAATGTCCAAGTTGTTCGTAAAATACGATTGTTAAATACACAATACGCTCAGGTGTCCCCTACAGATAGAGTACAGTTGTTGGTACGTTGCATATTGGAGGAGCAGTAATGAGGTGTTTCGTTGAAGATTTGAAACCTCCTGAAGAAATTTGTAATTAATCAGGTTTTGAGGATTTTCAGAAACAATGGATGATGCAGATATCTCCAATTAGCAGCAGTTCTGTAGCAAAAGCAGAAACCCTTTACTGATGATGACAGATTGGACAAATATATGTCGTTTTGAGAGAAAGGCATGAATAATATGAATAGCATGAATAACCACTCTTCAAAGCAGTAGTGTTATGAAAATCAAGTATAATCACCGATCTCTCAAAACATCGTGTTCAGCCTTGGTTGGTCTATAAAAGCTGGGGACCACACCAGGTTTCATGTCAGCCAAGAACATCAATTGGCACCTCACATATTATAGCTTCAAGGGCACTTCCCATATCCTTTGTTGCACTTTTGTGTTACCTAATACAAGGTCATTTTACATAATACCACATTATATTTTTGTGGATTGTAAATATTGTAAAAAAGTGTAAAGACTAATTGTAAAGACTTACTGTCATTGAGGATTCATGGATTCAAGGAAGGTTCATTGTCATTCACATCACATGTGGTACATGAGGTGGAACGAAATATAGATCACACGATCCTAGTTGCAACCACTAAACTTAAGTAGACAATAAATGGTGAATTTAACAAACAAATAAGAGCAGCATCAAAGATTGCAGAATACAAAGTGTCCGGGTGTAAATAAAGTGGCATAGTGTAGGTAAAGTGACGTAATGACCATGAAAGTGACCTTGAAAGTGTCAGTGCAATGTAGTAGAGTTCAGGAGTCTTACCGCTTCATTTTTGCTGTCCTGCAAATATTTGAGACACTGGACCACCCACGGTGTAGGAATAGGTCCTTCTTTATTTCTGCATGCAGAGATCAACTCAGATACAAGAACATCTACGGAAAGTTGTATGCCGTTGTATGTGAGTGGATGGAGAGGCACATGCACTCTCATCTTTTATACTCGCTAATGCGTGAGAAAGATCAAGTAAACGTGTACGTGTGTGTCAGACAGCAGGGAAACAAACATGTAGTCACTTCTTCACCACCTCAAGGCCACACAGCCTCCCTGGTCTTCATCTTGGGCGCTGGACAACAGATACACTTATCTTTCAAATTCTCTTCCTTTTCTCATACAAGACGTTTGAGAAAAACCATGTTAGGATTAAATGAGTTTAAGCATAGAAGCATAGCATGTATAAATGAGTAATGATGAATTAAACTGAAATAAAACTTTAATTACTATATGCTTATGCTAATATGAATACACTGAAATAAGTAAAAAAAAATTCCCCGACATGCACATGCTTTACATAGCGTGAAGTGGACTTCAGATGAGATTCTGAACAAAGGCTATGCTTTTCAAGGAGTTAATAAATGAACAGGACTACTTTGTAGCGAGATATTATATCACCTAATTGAATTCCACCAACATTCATGAATAATAGAGCCTCTGGTCCACATGGTACAGATTTCATTGCTGCATTTTCATTAAATTGTGAGGAAAGCTGTGATACATATACACCAATCATTCTTAATATTAAAACCACGAACAGGTGAAGTGAATGATATTGACTGTGTGGAATCCTTGAGTCCTGGTATTAATTCGATACATACCCTCTAAATAGACCTTCGGTCCTGACATTTATGTAAAGTTTACTCTAATATGCGGCACCTGCCTAAACATTGTTTCTGACCAAGTGCACCCCTTTACTGGAGTGCGATTTTCTAACGCCAGTGGCCGACTTTAGCAGTATAATGCTCCCTATCACAGGGCAAAAAGAAATGGTTTATGGAATTTAAGATTGCTCAAAATGTTATTGTTATTCTCAATCAGATCAGATTTCTCAATGTCCATTATATCAAATCGGTTTGCCCTATAGGAGCACTCTGTAGTTCTATAATTAGTATGTGGTCCATCTGTTTCTCGACATACTGTTAGCCTCCTTTTACCCTGTTCTTCAATGGTCACGACCCACACAAAACAGGTAGTATTTGGGTGGTGGATCATTATTACCACTGCACTGACACCGACACAGTGACAAACAGGGTCAAGTGACACGTGATAAAGAATTAGAGGATGACTAACACAAATTGTGTAGCAACAAACAAGCTTCTCTGATTTTACATCAACAAAGTGGATCAATGCACTTTTTAGAGAAAAAAAAACTCCAGCAGCACTGCTGTCTGATCCACTCATACCAGCATAGCACAAACAAACAACAGCACTACCACAACAATGTCACTGCAGTGCTGAGAATGATCCACCACCCCAATCTTACAACCAGAGTGAATGGAGGATACAAACTATCTAGAGAAGCAGATGGACAAACTAAATTGTAGATACACATTTCAAATGTACTGTGCTTCTAATAGTGTATCTTGAATTTAATACAGACACTACATAAACTCTTCTATATTGTTACTGCCCAATCCAAGCTACATTCAAGTTTGAGTAATGAATAAGAATTCAGCAATAAGGTGTGCAGTATAAACACATTTCATGCAAACAAAATAGCCGCACATTTTAGACACTGATAATTAAATAATGGAAAATTTAATGAATTGATAGTAAATACTGTTCCACATAGGTTACATGTACCATACATACAAACAGTTTTCTGTAGTCTTTAACATCAGCTAGTCCATTTATGTGGTTTTCTTAGTGAGTATATGCAGTAAAATGTATACTAAATGTAGGCTTAACCTTATATTTTTGTCTTTTATTGCAAATGAGCATACACAACCCTTTATTTGAATGGCCTCAAAGGCCAACAGCTTAGTACAGAAAAAAGAGCTGATTCCCAAGCTTATTTTTCCCCTCATCGTCATCATAAACAAATATAAAAATTCAGACTTAACAAAACCGATAACACGAACAGCACTTGACAGTTAATTATGAACACACATACAAAAAGCTGCACAACTGAGGATCATCTAACTTATACATTCATACAGAGTACAGATATGCTTTGGCATCCAAATTCCAGGTGCAACTTTGTGGCGGGGGGCAGTGAAAAGCAAAGAAGGGTGGTTAAAGCAGCCTGATAGGTGCCAGGAAAGATGGCAAATGATACGGCAAACTTAGTGAATTTCTCTGTGCAGATTAACTTTGGCCATAGAGGTTCACCACCTGACAGATAAAAGAGGAATTTCCCTGTTTATGAGCAGTCCTCCTTCATTGGGATGCTGTGTACATGGTGGGCGATGCCAAAAGAAACTGGGGATTTTTAAATGACAAACTAGGAAAGACTGAGCCCTAGTGCATTGCCTTTAATCCACAATTGCTCGGACTGTTCCTTATAAGATTGTATCAGATGTAAATTGCCGTTGATTAGAGAGTTTGGCAAATGACTGAATGTAATTGTAAAATATTTGTTTATTTCAGCAAAGAAACAATTGTCAATTGTCAAACAAGTGCCGTATGTATTTTATATGTAAAAATAAAAACAATAACACAAATAACTGTGGATGGACTGAATATTGTAAACAAAACTCTGCTCTTTCAGGACTTTACAATCACATCATATAAACACATCCTAACTATAAACCCTCTCACACAAGCAGGATAAAGGCCACTACAGATAGGCGTAGGAGTTGGTGCAGCGGCATGGTATCTGCATGGCAGCTACAGTAAAAATCTCCATCTCTTTGGAAGACGAAGTGTCCTCCATCCTGAGCCCCTGATCCTGACCTAGGAGGCTCCCAGCATCAGCAGAGCCCATAGGAAACGATCCGTTTCCATCTGCGCCACTCAGGCCCGGCCCAAACATGGTGGCCTCCATCAGGTTCTCTCCAGCAGAGCCATTAATACCATTTATCATTTTCAGGTGAAGATCTTGGTCTGTAAATAGATATATTGGAGGTTGTTAGATGGAGTAAACACATACATTTTATTGTGTAAAAGAGGCCCATTATGCCCCCCCCAGTGACCACAGATGTAATAACAATTACAGTCTGACAAAATAATAAACGGACTAAGATAATGTCAGATTGCTACATAACCCAGCATGCAGTTGTGTCTGATAAAAAGGCTCTCGCATGCTACTTTTGGGTAGTTTACCTCTTTGTGAGAGACCAGCGATTGCTAGACATGCCTCTACGGCACTCTCAGAGACATTTTGCCCAGGAGGCACAACCAAGCAAAATGGTGGTTTAGCCTGATTGCATGCCATTTAGACCGTGCTGACCTAGCCAGTATGAGCAGTTGGATTATTAGATCCACTGACAAGCACCAAGCAAGTGTCCACAGTTTTGTTGTCCACCATCCAGGCACAGGTGGTACGTTCAATACACATCTTTATCTATACCATTCCCCAATAAGCTTGTCTCTTCACTTTATTAAAATTACATGCTTATATCATCATTATGTTTATAAATAAACTTTCATTCAATTCCAACAACTTCTTGCTCCACGTTTTAGACTGAGGTCAACATATCAATTGCTCTTGCTAGTCTACCACTGGCCATTAGGTCTGCACACTCTACTGATGCTTTAAGTCTAGACTAAAAGCCTATTTTTAATAACATCCTTGATTGTGCTCGATCGTGTTTTGTTATATATTGTTTGTTGTCATTTACAGTGGGTACGGAAAGTATTCAGACCCCTTATCATTTTTCACTCTTTGTTTCATTGCAGCCATTTGCTAAAATCAAAAACGTTCATTTGATTTCTCATTAATGTGCACTCAGCATCCCATCTTGACAGAAAGAAAACAGACATAGAAATTTCTATAAATTTATTGGTCATAAGTATTCAGACCCTTTGCTGTCACACTAATATTTAACTCACAAGCTGTCCATTTCTTCTTATCCTTGAGATGGTTCTACTTCTTCATTGGAGTCCAGCTGTGTTTAATAGAACTGATTGGACTTGATTAGGAAAGGAACACACCTGTCTATAGAAGACTCATCAGGTCATGGAATCATGAGGATGAAGGAACTGCCCAAGGAGCTCAGAGACAGAATTGGTTACAAGGTTTGTAACAAAGGTTACAAACAATGTCTGCAGCACTCAAGATTCCTAAGAGCACAGTGACCTCCATAATCCTTAAATGGAAGAAGTCTGGGACGACCAGAACTCTTCCTAGACCTGGCCGTTCAGTCAAACTGAGCAATCGTGGGAAAAGAATTTGAATTGCTTGAGGGTTTTATGTGCGTTAATTTGCATTGCTAACAATTCAGAAAGAAGAAAATCCACTTGAAAGAAAGTACAATTGTTTGCATGCTGTTGGGTTAGGTGGAATGTGTTTAGCTACTGAAATCGAAATTTTCACAAAAATCCAGCAAATCAGTCACTCCTCATAATTAATATTGCAAGTTCATATACGTCAATGTAGTCCTTATGAGCCAGTATCTTTAAAAATTAAAAGGTCTCAACCTACCACTGGTTCTGGCCTTTTTGAAGCTATTGGACTCGATGTAATCAAGTGACCTCTTTCTGCTTGGTGCCCTGTTAGTGAAGCCACATGCCTGGTATATCTGGTGGTCTCCGTTCGGCACGGAGTTACTGGTGGAAAAGCTGTTAAATTGGGTGAGTTGCTGGTTTTGTGCGTTGGACAACAGCTGAGCACACTCTTGGAAGCCCTGGGCGTGGGCAAGGTCTGCTGCAGTCAGCCCATTAGCGTTCCTCAAGCTGTACAACGATAAAATCCATGTGTTAGTGCTACTGGTCTATTGTGAAGGTGAACCAGTCATACAGCACCCAAACGTCTAGAAACACATACATCCATCCTTTCTACCTTTAATAGCCTAACTCGGCATTTGTAAAAATGAATTTGAACAATTACAGTGATAAAAATATAGCATAGACATTCTATTGTATTCAGTGGTATTCTGACTGCAACAGAAAAATGTGAACAATTAGGCACACAAGAAACCATGCATGACTCAGCAAGGATATCATCTGATTAAAAGGGGAACAAGATGAGGCAGATTCACAAGGATCCACATCTATGACTTAAATGAGTAGCCTGAAGCAAGAGTGGTAAAAAAGTATTTGAATCAACAGAAGAATCCTTAAAAGGAACCAGGATCAATATTGGAAACCTCTTCATCTGAATGACTCCGGACAGTGGGATTTATGGAAGTTATAGAAATGACGAAGCACAAATGAATCAATTAAAATGTCCTTTAAGATAGTAATGTATGAACAGATCTCAAGAAATCAAATACCTGGCAACCACAAAATAAAGACGTATACTTAAGATCAAAAAGTTTGCCAGACTCCTGTTGGCCAAGATGCAGCTGAGGAAGAAGTGGTAGTCTTTAAGAAGAACCTGCATCGGTTCTATTGGAACTGCTTTTGAACAAATTCTTCTGTAACACAATTTCGTCGATGATTTAACACAGCAGTGGAATCGCCATTAAAGAAGAATGGTTTGTGTTGAAAAGGTATCCATTTGATAGTATTCAGTACTTATACAATACAAGATTTATTCAAACTTGACCAAGATCCACAGCCACTCAGCAACTTGTCAAAGAATCAGAAGAATTAAAGGCTTTGAAAACCAAGCAGATCCAGATAAGTGGAACTTCAAGAAAAAAGAAGACATCTATCTGTGTACATTTCTAAGAGAAGAGTGTGAGTCATACATGGTTCAAAGGTGCATTAAAAAAAACGTTCTCCTGCAGTCATAAAGAAAACAAAAAAACACGGATGAACAAACTGTAAGGTAACACTAATCTCTTTACTTACCGCAAGAATTAATTACCTTTTTATTTCCCATTCCCAACCCAAACATGGGTAAAAGTCACATGTGGTTGTGCATCACAGAACCATCATTAACAGGACGAGTACACTCCGAATAATTTTACACATTTAGCTGATTCACCCTTTTTCATTAAGCACTTGGACAGGGCATAACAGGTCTGACTATTTAAAGAAGCCTATTCACCCATTGGAAAAAAGCTGAAGAACTAACGCTACCCAATAGCTAATTAAGCAAACATGCAAAACACCATATTTATCTAAACCAAAATGTTATAAAATTAATTCCATGCCCATAGTAGTCACTATACACTACATGGTTAAAAGTATGTGGACACCTAAACATCACATGTATATGCACATTAAAATGTATATAGCACCCCTTTGGCGGCCACTCTTCTGGAAGGCTTTTCAGAAGACTTTGAAACATAACTGTGAGGAGTTGCTACCATTTAGTCGCAAGGGCATTAACATTCTCTGTGCAGGCTTAAGTTCTTTCAAACAATCAAAACAGCTGCATATGAAGCCTGCATTATGCTGAACGATTGCTCACGCCATTATTTCCTCTTCCAAGAGTTGGCACTCCACATTTAGACAGGTGGTGTTCTCCTCATATGTACCAAACCGTCCATTGAGCCTGCATGATGATGAAGTACTATTCATTACTCCAGATAACACATTTCCACTGGCTAGGTTTGCTGCTCCCCAAGTCTCCTGATGAGCTGTTCTTGCGCTGAGTCCGCCCAGGTGATTTGTAGGAAAAATCTAGGTTCAGTTGACCTCAATATGTGACCTTGTGTGACTGCGGTTTCAGGACAGTGCTGTTGTTGCTTCTCCAGAAGAAACACAATTCCGATTAAAAAATGACAGAAACTTGTGGGAAATAATACCTTTCTATTGTTTCCAGTATTTGTGTAGTGTAAATGTATGCGTGTACCTGTTAGATGTGGTGTCCACATAATTTTAGCCATGCTGTTCAGGCATATCATTATAAACATTTCACAGACATGCTAAAATGCCTGAACTTCATACCCCATCCCAGTCCTCACATACTTGAGGAAAGAACAATGCAGCACTGGTTGGTGACTTCACGTCACTGCGCTCTGTGCCAGTGGATTTAGAAAGAAAAAATGGATTAATTGTTACAAACTGTACCCATAACACCTACTTGTCAAGGCATTGGCATTTCCAGTGGAGGGTGGCGAAAAGTATACAGACACAGTCTTCATCCAAGGTTGCTAAGTTTATTCATTTTAAATCTGACCTCCAATGGGCAACAACTTGACCTCACGATATATTTTTCATCTGTGATACACAACCAACAAGTTTCCTTCATTATTTAAATTTCATTTCAAATTTAAAGAGTTTGCTCATTCATGACCTGGTCATCCATACATCTCTAAACTCTCCTAAAATATCTGACTTTCTACTGAACATTCATTCATCATCATATATCATTATCACATATGCATTTCCAGATCAACATCTAAAACAAAACAATGTGTTGGATGAAAATTAAAATTCCGACATAGTTCACTGGAATAGAATATCTTCCCACTCGAATCCTAGTTAGATCTGAAGAAAAATAAAGAATGCCTCCACACAGTTCTAAAATGAGACCGAATCCTGATTGTGATTTTGATGATCGGTCCTGATTTTAAGGCGCAAAAACGAGCAAGGTGGGTCTCCATTGTAAAACTCCAAGACATCTGAAATTGGCACAGGAGAAACTGAATGTGCACAAAGAAATTATTACATTTTTAAAACCAACATATAATGTGCAAGATGTTTAACACGTTATGCTTTACAGTGCAGTTGAATATATATATATATATATTAATGGTGAATTATACTAACCACATTTTATTATATTACACAACAATTTATTCAGGTATAGTATTTCCAATTAACAGCTGCATTCATTAAGACAGCATGTACTAACTACCTACCCATGTATCTCTATGTACATCTATCTAAATGTACAGACGCATTTGCAATCAGAAATCATCAACAACCCCAATACAAAAGTATTATGGTGTTATTGTGGAACTTAATGAATTATATTCTACAAGAGGTTTCAGTAAACAATAATAGTTATTGCTTTATTGTTGCAAAGAAGCAATTACAAGTTTTATCAATTTTAGTTCAAATTAAAAACATCTAGTGCTCTCAACAAATGTCTGTCTACTATTATTTAGCTCCCAGACTAAGTATTTACTGGAAATAATCGATAACCTCTAATAAGCAGTTTCATTAAATGCTGACAACATTTAACACCTCTCTCATGGAAACTTTCCCATTTGTGTCATGAAAAAGTTACCAGTCAACTGAGGTTATGGCCTCATGTGCTGCAACTGCTTTCGTCAAATCTCAAAGTTTTTGTACTAGAATGGGAAATGTACCCAACTTCAGAGGTTAACTAACACAACAAAAGGTTTCAAAATCAGCCATAGTATATAGGGGTTCGATAAATGTAACATAGCATTAAGTTGACTTAAACCCCGATCCAACTCTAAAACTCTAAAAAGTTTAAAGTTATTAAATTGCTTTTAGCGGATGGATATTTCTGATTGCAAGTGTATATGCACATGTGTGTGCTTGACCAAATAAATAAATAAAATTGGTCGACCAGTATGTGAAAAACATTTCCTAATTAGCGCGTGTTTACTGTGAGATCTAATACGGTCTTCTAAATGTAAAATCTGGACTCAGCCCACTCCAAACCACGAGCATGATGGACTTGTTTTTGAATGTCCATCATGTGCTTCACAGTGCGAGTATGAACGTTCTCTTGTTGGAAATTAACAAGTGATGATTCATCGATTTCGGTAAGCATGCATTGCAATATTTTTCTGTACTCCAAATTGTCAATGGACTTAATTGATCGTTAATTGAACAGCCAAATGTTTGTTACTTTTAGACAAGTATTTATGCATTTTCACAATTTTATCTTGTGTAAAAGAAACCCATGTACAGCAGCGCTTAAAAGCTTATAACCCCTTTAGATTATAACCCATGTGAGTGGCAAAAGTATGCAAACATTTAGGAAATTAGTCAGGTGTTTTTAAAGAAAAAAAACACGAACATCTTGAAAACATGTGTTTTTTACATTTCCAGCATTTAGCAGACGCCGTTATCCAGAGCGACTTACAATTTATACAGTCTTACAATTCAAGCAATTGTGAGCCTTGCTTAAGGACCCAACTGTGGCAGCATGGCAGACGTGGGATTTGAACCCTGGACCATCAGGTCCAGAGTTCAGTACCTTCACCGTTAAGCCACCACAGTCATGTTATGAAAGAAAAGTTTCTGACAACCTCAGAAAAGAATTGTCGTCGCTCACCAGACTGTAAAAGGCTACAAAACCACCTCCAAATTTTCTGGATAATAGAAATACAGGTTGCGTTATTAAAAAAGTGATTAATGATGTCTCACATTAATGTTGTGAAAGAGGCCAAGACAAATTCCTGACATTAATCCAATGGCATAGTTCATATGAGGAAAACCTTTAATATCCCAGAATTAAAGCTGTTCTGTACAGAGGAATGTGATAAAATTCCTCCAGGCTGATCGGCAGAAGTGACCAACAGTTACAGGACTGTGTTGAATAAGTGGATAACATCACATACTGAAAGCAAAAGGTTACATAGGTTTGCCACACACATATAAGGGACATTAAATCATTGACATTAAAGCCGAGTATAATATTTTTGTCTCATTTGTTCAGTGGGGATCTCGATGTAGTTTAAGAACTATTGTGAATATCTGACAATGTGTTAGGTCATAAATATTTAGAAATCCAGAAAATTCTAAAGAATTCCTAAACGTTCAGTAACAAGCACCGGTGAGCAAATGGTGGCAGGTCTGGCGTGTGAATTTTCTTAGTTCTTGCTAATTTGTTGCTAGAATCATTACAGACTTAGTACTTTTAAATACTAAGTTAATACTTTTAAGTACTAAGTTTGGACATTTTTTTGCCCAGGTATGCTTGTGTGTTTTACTGGTGTTCAACCTATACCCTTTTGAAAAACTGATTTGAATTAAATTCATTTGGATAGAACTAGCCAGCATCTTGCACATATGTAAGCCCTTTCTTTGGAACACATCCTGCCTTAATTTTCATCAGGTTCCAGGTTAGAGAGGTCTTATTGTAATTGGCATATTGCATATTTGATTTGCTATACTAAAGAACTAGAGCATAAAACTGATTGACACGGCTTTTGATATGATTGTTATTAATTGTATTTATGGTTTTGGATAAGTAGTTGCAAACTTATTCCAATTAGTTTTGATATTGCAACTATAGTATGGTTAATATGTATTATTTAAATACTTCCTATTAACTATTCCAAATCATCTAAGCACATGTGGTCTTACAGACTCATTAACAACTCTCTACAGAATGTTCACTGAGGTCAGCCAATTGATTTGATAGAGTTAAACAAGACAGTTCATAATTTCATTCTTGCATCTAATATAGAGAAGTTTGCAAGTACTCTAATTTGACAAACAAAAGATTTTAAATATAGTCTTGTTCTGTTACATTTCTTTACAACAGCATGCAAATGACTTGCGCATTTTGGTGCTTCACTTGTATTAAAGCATGAAAATAACTTCATTAACCACAACTACTGTAGGACTGATGACCAAACATGTCTAGGCCATTAGGATTTATTGCACATAAAATCTATTTATTACTATTGTTTATTAATAAGAATCTACATTAATGTACATTTATATCCACTTACACAACGTAAATGTACAAAGAATTGAATGAGGATGTATTCTATTACTACAATTTATATTTCTATCTATTGCAATATTTATCTATTAAAGGTTACATTATGTGTTGTTATCTTTATGACATTTAACTATTATTGACATATCTATGAAACAACTTATAAAAACTCAAAGTTTATTTTAATAATCCAAGACTACTATATGCAACATCTTATATAACTCCAAAACACTATACAATAGTAAACTATACAAAATAATCCAGAATATAATTCATTAGTTACAATTTATAATTGTAATATTTATTAATATGTATACAAATGTGTGCAGACATTTAAAATGAGTGTATTTTGTATGCCAAATTTATTTTATGTATACATGCGTGTTCGTGTGTGCGTGTACACACACACACACACACACACACACACGCACACGCACACGCACACGCACACGCACACACAAACATGTAGATAAATATATAGATTGTATACATTACATACAAAATACACCAACTAGAAATGTGTATCTTTAGTACTACATGGAACAAATATTTAAATTCCTAATCATAAGATATGTTTGTTTGCTTGCGTTTAGATCGTTTTAGTGTAAAAGAAAGAACACATTACCTTATAGGTATCATTTTTAAAAATCCCTGATAATTAGAGGAGATTCACCAAGCTTGAATCACGCCATAATACCTGCAATGTTCAAGGTCATTTACCCTGAATGACAATCAGAGTTAATTATAGCTGCTAAAGCAAACTGGTCAGATGGATGCATTCTTTTTTTCCCCCCACTTTTGACCTTTTATATCCTGGATTCAGAAATACCCTGGTATTTGTTGTCTCACCCTCACAGCTTACACCTATCATAGTCTTTTAATCCATGCTTATTCTCGATGTGAAAAACCGAACTGATTAGACCTGTTCTAGACATAAAGTCCTAAGGTTAGTTATAAAAGAAAAACCACAACAACAAAACAATACATTAACAAATGACAAAAACAGCTCTGATGTATAAACGCCATGATTTAGCAAAGCATGCATAAAAAAAAAACTAACTACATCTAACAGCCTTTTCTTTGGAAACTTCTTTATACAAAACTTCCTAGCAGTAAAACCAATCACCGCAAGAAATACCTCAACAGTTTGCCAGTGTGTAGATACTGAAGGGAGCGATAGTGAGAACACTCCTAATGCCACAACAGTGCAGTTTCGCTGAGGGAACTTGGAGTGAGTCAGCAGTGTCTATTTGGATTGCTCTCCCCCTTTCTAGGATTACTTGAAAAAGTCATGTCATTTCCAATTCAGTGGCTGTAAAAACATTGAGACGTGTAGACTTTCTCTAATTAATTGTGCCAACAATTAACAGTATGAAATATTGTGAAATCTGCAGATTCTGTTTTGGTGGAATTGTGTCACTTTGCTAAGGATAAAAGTGACAGGATTAATAATGAAACAGGTTTGATCAGGTTATCATGAAAAATAACTGCAGGTGACATCTTAAACAAATAAATGAAAAATAAAAAACCTCTACACAAACAAGTTTCAGCACAAATGAAGCAGGTTAAATAAGGTAAAACACAGATCAGTACAGGAAACTCATCCAACTCACACTGTGCTTAGCCTAATGCTTTTCCTAACACATCTCAATCCATTTTACATGAAGGATTTAAGGGCTCAATAAGATCTTAATATTGGAGGTTTTGAATCATGGATGATAAATCCCTTTTGCCATATAATGACTAAGTTTTCTTAAAATTGCTTGTTTAATATTTTGTATTATTTAAATTTAATTTTTGTTTATCTATCATGTTTTAGTCCTAATTTATGGATCCAATAGAACTATAATTTCAATTATTTTGTTTTTAGAAGTGTCAAATTAGTCAACTAATTTGTTATTTTTAGCGTAAAGTCACGGTTTAATTTTGATATGAATTAATACATTATTGTGTGGCATTGTTACTTTGAATTTCACTTGATGATGAATAGAAAAGAAAAAAAAATAAATTATGACATTAATTTAACTCCTAGTTTTATAGTTGCTGAATTTAGGCCATTTTTTTATTTTAGGTAGCTGCAACTGGATATTCCATCTGTAAGTTGATTAAGAGCGAGAAGCACTGTTCATCAATTTAGACACAGGAATAACAAAGCAATTACACAGGAAACAAGATTAGCCCAGAGCAAGTCAAGTACAAGATGGGAAGATGGGAAGACGAACAGGGCCCAAGTGCAACAGCTCAAGAGCTGCGGAAATCTCTGGAACTTTACACAATCTCTGATCATGACAGAGACAAGTTCAAAACGCTGACCTTCTGCAAAACAATATTTGGTAGGTTATTAAGAGAAAGGTTGAAAAGCAAAATGCTATCTTTGAAGAACCAAAGCCTCGCCATGTCAAGGAAAGACAGAAATCTTCAGTGCTGCACATTTTCGCCAGCTGAAACCGGTCTGACAGCGTGCTTCAGAATTGGGTCAGGTTACATTTGAGATGCATTCAATCCAAGCTACTCATCTTTTTAGTACCACAAACGTGACATTAGGTTGACTGAGAAGTTCTTTATATAACTTAGATGGATCGTTAATCTTCAGCAAAATTAGAAACGAAAGAAGAGCACGGTGGTATAACCTTGATTTCCTCACACGACGGTCAGACTGCAGGGCAAAGTGAATTTCATCCCAGTTCTTCTCCTTCAAATCTAATTTTTAGACTGAATGTCTACAGAGACCAAAGACACCAAATTAAATTTCTCTTTTTGGACTGTAGCCCACTGGTTACTGACGTATCCAGATTGGATGTTCGGGTACAAAGCAAACATGTTTGCACTGAGAAGCATGGAGCAATAGTATACTGTATATGATGAGAGCTGTTGTGCTGTCATTGTTTAAACTGTTTATTTTAAATACGTTTTAAATATTTTCGTTTGCACTGGCCCTCTATTCCCACAAAGACTGTGATAAATGCAACCAGTATATGACTGGTATAACCAGTCACCTTCCAGATCACACCTCAGGAACACACCTGACATCAAGTGTAATGGTTTAAATTATTTCAGAATAAAACCAGGTGGTCCTTGAGGAACCCACTACGAATAGTGTACGATAACAAAAATCACCATGGCTGGGAAGGTTCAATGAAAAGGGTCCCTAACAAAGTTATGGAAAGGCACAAGTAAGAAGAAATATGAAGTAGTTTCATCAAGAACTAGAGTTTATGGCTCCACCGACACCTCGACAAGATCAGGTTATACTTCCATATTGAAAGACCGAAGACACTGATCAGAAAAGCTACCAAGGAAATAATAATAACTTTTAAGTGCTGCAAAGGTCATTCTGGGCATGTGACAAAAATCTCACAAACACAATGCAGGCCTGTATAGAAGTGTAGCAAGAAAGAAGTAGTTCCTTACAAGTGCCATACACTGTGTAATGCTAGCACAAAGGTAGCGAACTCAAATGCAGCGTTCAGGCATTTATTCAAAACGGCAGGCAAAACTCGTAGTCGACAGTCCGAGGTCAAACACAGCACAGGCGATCAAAAACCAAGGGAGAAGGCGAGGACGAAGACGGAAAAACAGGCCAAAGTCAAAACGGTAAGTGGCGATAACAATAGTAAACGGGCGTAATAGGGGTGCGTAACGAACGAGGAAACCAAGTTGCTTAGCAAATTGTAAGTGGCGGTGTGCGGTATAAGAAGGGTGTGTGCTGATGACGGATGCAGGTGTGTGCATTAGAAGGCTTTAGACGGTGTGCGTGTGATAGTCGCACAAGCAGTTACCAAAAACGCTTGGAAAACTCTAATGATATGTAGAAAAAGGTTTTCTGGTCAGACGAAACCAAGATTGAACTTCTGGACTGAACTGCAAGTGGAATGTTTGGCAAAAACCAAACAGCACACCACCATAAACACATCCATATCTGCTGTGAAGCATGGTGGTGCCAACATTGTTATGGAGGTGTTTAGTGTCAGTGGGAACTGAGCAAACTGTCAGTATTGAAAGATAAATCGACGCTACCAAGTGCATCCGAATCCTTGAAGAAAACATACGACCCTCTGCTAGACAGCTGAAAATGACATTAAACGGTGGCTTAAGGATAGGAAGGTGAATGTCTGTGGATGGATTTGAAAACCTGTGGATGGACAAAGCAGTGCATTGCCAGTCACCACATAATAAGGAAGAAGAAAGAATGGACAAATATTCCCCAATCTAGGTGCGCAAAGGGCCAAAATGGAATAATTGCTGTAATTAATGCAAAAGGTTATTTTGGTTTTTCTTTTTCAAAAACATTTTCAGAGCTGTATTCATTTTGTGTTGCAAGGTAAAATGTGATTTATAAGCACTGAATCGAACGTTCAGTGTCTTATCCGTTCTCTAACTGCTCATCGTTCATTTTGAGCCAGAATTATATTTCGTTGATTGTAAATGTAGATGGGCATGGCTATAACTTGGCAAAATGACACAGATTACTTTCTAATTACACAAACATTATTAAGAGTTGTCAGGTCAAGTAGCATCTTTTTCTTCATCTCTGGAAGTAATGAGTCTCTAAGTGGTTGTATGAGGTACGTTAATCCTGAGTGAACGAGGGGCCTTATGTTAAAGGCCTAAGAAGTAATGGTCACAACTTTCTGCAAAGTTGGTAACTATGTAACACTTTTGAAGAAAAACAGAAGATTAAATATCCAGTTGCTCGAAATTTTTACCCTGGACCATTTTTATGACTCTTTGAAATGTTATGCTTTGTTTGTGCATATAATATACAGGGATGCGGTTTTTTTCATGCGGGTGTTGCAAAAATGCTGCAAATTAAGTAATTTATTTGTCTTAATTTTTGTTTTCAAAAAGTATAAATGGATTACTATGTCACTCAACAAAATGAGAAGTGAATGAACAAAAGATACATCTAAATCAAATCAATATTTGGTGTGCATTCAGTTCTTCTGGTCAGAGATTTTGTAGGATTATAGTCAGGTGTATGACTAATCAATCCCAGCAAGCGCATGCAAGTTGTCAAATGCAAGTTGAAACAGTCATTGACTGAAACAAAAACAGCTGTGTAAGAGGCTTCAAACTACAACGGCATGGAAAACACTTTCATTTTAAACACCGTGGCAAGACCATGCACAGCAACAAGACACAAGGCAGTTACACTGCATCACCAAGGTCTCTCCCAAGCAAATATTTTGAAGCAGAATGGGGTTTCAGGATGTGATGTTCAAGCTCTTTCGAAGAAGCACAAAGAAACGTTGAGGACCGCAGACACAGTGGTCAAGACAAGGTAACTTGTGCAGCAGATGAAAAGACACATCACGCTTGCTTCCCTTCAAGATGATGTCCAGCTGTGTAACCAGTGGGACCCAGGTACACCCATCTACTGTTTGGAGAAGTCTTGCTAGAAATGTTTTTTATGGATGAACTGCAACCAAACAACTCATGAAAACAGGATCTGGGGTGCAGAAAAACAGCAGGCAGCAGACATCGTACCCAGTATTTTTTGGCCTGCATTTCAAATGGAGCTGGTAATTTGGTCAGGATTAATGGTGTCCTGTGATATAGAGGCAGATACTCATTCATAATACAGAACCATCAGAGAGGTCTGATTAGATCCTATTCTGTAGCAGGACAATGCCAACAAACATGCAGCCAGTATTAAGAATCATCTTGAAATCATCATGAAAATGAACAAGGAGTCCAAGAAGTAATGGTATCTCATCCCCAAAGAGCCCTGACCTCAAAATCATATAGACAAAATGATCTGAGCCACTCTACCTCCAAAGTATATACATCTTTAGTCCTCCAAGATGCTTGAATCAATCTCGCTGATAAACTCTTTAAAAAAAACTGTATACAAGTGTACCTAGAAGAACTGGTGCTGTTTTGAAGGCAAAGCGTAGTCACTCGAAATACTGATTTGATTTAGATTTCTATTTTGTTCATTCATTTTGCCTTTAGTTTAACACTTTAATACACAAACATGCACGCTATATATATATATAAAATACCGATTATTATTTTTAGATTCAACTATTAGGGAATAGGTGTGTGATTTTGTCATAATTTAGTTTTATAGACTTGGATTTAATTTTATTTTATTTAATATTTAATAACACTGAGCATGGTCTGAGTAACCTCAACATTTTACTATTTTGCCATTACATTTTTGTACACACTTTGGTCATCACATTATTTTGATTAAATTCAATAATTATGTTATTATTCTTTGATTGAACTAAAAGTTTTAATCTACCTGTTCACCATACTGACCGTATTGACCTAGCTTATAATATAAAAAACAAAAGAGCCCTTTTATCCTCCAGATCCTACCCTATACTGTAAACTTGCTCAAGACCTGTTTGTTAAGCATGTGTGTAAGGCAGTACAAGTAGTAGACCTGTCACATGAAAACATACTTACATAGTTCCTAATATTCCTGAAATACACAGTCATACAGCAGTTACACATTTTAAATTCTGCTTGAGTGGCTGCAACACTGCACATTTCATCACTGCTTCAGAAGCATTAGTGAACTATACAGTAAGATTACAGTATTCATTAATAAAGACCTGAATGCCACATGTTGTCCATCAGGAACAGCAAGTAGTGTAATGCACATAAACTGAAGTTTGAGTTTTTCCTTTTAATGTCAAAACCCTTAAGTGTATATGAAATGGTAGCGAACAGGTAAAAGTGCATAAACATACCATAAACAGATACAAAGGTATATTGTAGCGCAACTGCATACGCACGCACGCGCGCACACACACACACACACACACGCAAACAAGCGCACATGCACACACACACACACGCACACAAGCGCACACGCACGCACACACATTACATACAACCTCACCACCACCCACGCATGCACCCACACAGACCCCCAACTACACACACACACACACACACACACACACACACACACACACACACACACACACACACACACACACACACACAC
>JAUZST010000895.1:26449-38133 GCA_034779995.1 Parotocinclus haroldoi
ATATATAGTTGCCATTTTTATGTGCGTTCAATACGTTCAACTGTCTTTTCACAACCCCATCTAGTGGCAGAAAAACAGTATAAAAACAGTATTGTCTTCTAGTACATTATTATTAAAGCGTTCTGGGCAGTGACTTACTCTTTTTGTCGAGATGAGGATTTCTGTAATAGGTACAGGAATCTATGATGAGGGAAACAGAGTGTGCTTTCATAAAAAGATGTACTCATTTTTTATAGTACATAAAAAGTACATCTTGACTTGGCAAACTTACCTTGAACACTTGTAGCTCCTCCAAAAGCACTTCTTCAATAGTGTTGGTGTCCTTGTTGAAGATTGTGATCAGTTTTAACACGACAGAGTCATCTGAGAAAGAATGTGTGCTAATTCATTACTATGTAATGGATTATATAGACTTCAGAGTGATTGGAACAAATCACAGTACCTGTCCCAATAAATAAGACATTGTAATGTCCATCCTCTGCCTCCACCCTGTCCACTGCAATCTCAGTAAGCCTCCGTTTACCATCTGTATCCAGCAGGATGGGCCTCTTGTGAATGGGCTGGACCGGCTGGGACATGAGTGGGTGGGAACGAATGAAGCGCAGAACCTCATCTGGATACCCTTTTGAGCTGGAGAATTGACCTCCATTGATCTTACTGGCACACTGAGAAAAAAATAGAAATGATACATGAAGGGAATAACATATCTTATCTGAATAACACAAAATAAAACTGAAGTAATGCCTGTCAGCTGGAAACAATTCATTGTCAATATGCTAATACATCAGCAAGGTTGAAATTTCAGGTTCAAATGCCAGATTATATTATTCACAGATAGGAGGCAGATGGATTGTGTAGATAGAGGTAAGGACATCATCTACTGCTGATATTTTCCTGATGATTCATTATGGTTTGAACAAGGGGATACTAGCAATGCTGTTTTAAAAGTTGTCCAAAAGCCAATTCAGATAGCTGGGGTTGACTTTAATTATTTATACTATTGTCAACCTTACCTTAAATTTCAATCATTGGTTGGGGTTTGATATTTCCTTCTTTCTTACTGGGCCATGCATCTAATGACAATAACAATACCGAGTCACACTGACAACTGACAAATCATGGCTTATTGGGTAAATATGGCATAAAGTTAAAAAAAACCTTGGCCTGTTAGCTTGGGCCAAGCTATTTACATTAGAAACACATTATAAAAGGTTCTTTGTCCAACTGTGTACATAACAGGTATAATAGCTTTTAGCAAGTCCAGTGCTATAGCAAGAGTACAGTGCATTCAATATTCATCTGTTCAGACTATGAACATGCAAACTGACTCACCGATCCAGGACGAGGGTATGGGACTTTCCCTTCATAGACACTCCAGTGGTGGTCGGAGTGTTCACGATGTGCAAATGGACCATTAAACGCTGCTCGAATCTCCTCCATGTTATACACACATACTGCATATCCTTTAAACACAGCGCTGGGAAAACAGCAGAGAAATATTTTAAAGAAGACAAATTTGGTGATTGGTGAATGTTTTTAAAATCTGTTTACCAGCCTAAATACTATAAGTTATTTGTATAATGAGGACATATTTTGGCATTTGGCAAGTGTGGGAGAAAACTACCTAGACAAAACCCATGCAGAGACAGGGTGGAGATTGAACAGGGCACAGTGGAGTTGTGAGGCAACTGCAGTAAGTACTGTGCCACTATGTTGCCCCATCAATTTTCTACATGAAAAAAGTCAGCCTTAAATTTGCCTAAATTTAGATGGGCCAGCGAATTGCTCAACCTTTTACAGAGGGTCAAGTTTGTTTCATTTCCCAAAATTTTGAAATGTCAGTACATTTCCCTGTCGAAAGAGCATGTTATGCATGTAAATGTCTAACTGAAACTCAAATTTAAAAGCATAGCTGTTATGCCATATGTAAATACACGAGCCTCACTACTAAATGTACATGTATGCTACAAAAACCATTTAATAACCATATTTCTCTCAACTCCAAATAGTGATACATGCATGTAGAACATGTAGTTTGAAGTATAATTGGATATTGGAGTCCCAGCATTACATTCCAGTCAGGCATGACAAGCAGACATGATTTGCTCTGTCTGAGGAAGAGGAGGGTAGTCAGGGGATCATCTTACCCTGGCAGTGAAACATCTACACCCAGCCCTATAATATATAGGTGCGGGAGTCCCACGATCATGCTCAGGAAAGTTGGGATTGAAAATTCATATGACATTGATAACACTAATGGTTTGAGAATAAGACAGACATGAGATGATATCTTACCAAAGTTGGGGAAAAAAATTACTGTAATTTTGTAAAAACTGTATTTTCAGGAACAATTAGACACACTTGGCTTGCTACTTATGTACAGCCTCATATTCTTTCACCTAAAAACCTTGTTGTTTCTTGGAAAGATGATGCACACATGCTTTCCTGACCTGGTGGTGCTGAATAGACCAAAGATCTCAGGATTCTTCTCATCTTTCTTCTTCAAGATGAATACATCCTCTGTTCATTGACACACAATGCAAATGATCTTAGTTTATGACCCTCGAACTAGCAGTAACAGTTGTGCTGTCATATACACAAGAACTGCTGGACAATCTTATACTGTCCATGCTCAATCAGTGCGATTTAGCACTCTTAGTTGGTTACCATACCATACCATCCTCCTGAACAGTCAATGTGTGGCACTTCCATCCAGTTTGACATGCTTCTATTCAACCCCATGAATATGTCACTTGCAACTCAATCACAATGTCAGTTTGGATATCATTTTCAAACTGTAACTTTTTGTTTGATTACAATTTGCTTTTCTGATTATCTTGTTTATTGAAATAAAATCAAAAGCTTCTGTTTTTAATCACTTCATATTCATTTTAGTGAGCAGTGTATTACATGTTACATATTGCTTAGCTATATTGAGTGTCAGAATTAATGCTGTGAACTTGGGTATTCATGACATGTTAGGTTTATTCACTTTGTAGTTGTTGAAAGGATAGCCTAAAAAATGAATAAATAAATAAATAAATAAATAATAATAATAATAATAAAACCTGTGTATATGTCATGGTGATGGTACATGAATTTACATACGCAGGAATCTTCATACAACAAAATAATATAAAATCAAGTTTACCTATACATTAAACAAATCCCCAGGCTATAAATTCCAATACTGAACACATTCATGACATATAACCACAAGTCATGCCCCCAATACAAGTATATTCACATTTAGTCATTTGGCTGATGCTTTTATCCAGAGTGACTACATAAAATCAACACTATAATCACGTTCAATGTGCAGTCCAAGGAATTGTTGGTTAAGGACATTGTGCAGGGATTTGACCCCCGGTCCTTAGTTTGTAGTCCATGTAAACCATAACATACACATTTCAATTGTGTGGTAGAATAAAAAAACTGAGTTAATTACAATGATTTGCAACCATTTACTGATAATACATTTCTACACTGCCTCTAACGTGTATTTGAGTAATCCACTGTACTCTTGCAGCTTCTGCAATCCTGGTCTACAGTGTTAACCACTCCGTAACATCCTTTTGCTCAGGTTCACTTTCTGCATACTGATGAGATGTCGCGCCATTTTACAAACCAATCATGTAGCTATAAGTTCCCTGTGGTTATGAAGCGTCCTTTAATATAGAGGAAAAACTCACAATGTGATTTCTTGTAAATGTCATCTGATAACAGAAACTAAGCTGCTGCCTCATGGGTATAAGCTTATGCTGAAGCTTACACAATAATACTTTTAAAGGTTGCATCATTAGACTTGAAATACAATGTGAAATGCAGCAGGGCTAGCTAGTTCAAATGCTTCGGATTTTAATCTGCGTGTAGCACCTGTCTAGGGGATCGTAATGTAATAACATGTAATAAGATGTTTAGCTCTGTCATTTGCATGATAATGTAACCTGAGAAATCTGAGAAATATGCTACCTGTATCATGAACCAAGGGGATTAATGTAATTTATACTGCATCAGACCTTACTGTTTAAACCACTTGTACATTAACCTACAGTTGGCCAAAATTATTAACAGAAAGCTTTTAGAAATCGTTATGATAAAGTTGAACATCTTTTGTAATTTTTTGAGTAATATATTAAAAATGAAAAGTAAAACAAGACGCTCTATAGGATGTACTAAGAAAATTAAAAATTACATGTAATGGGGTCATATTGTGGAGATCCTCAGATTTTCCCATTTTAATTGTGGCAGAAAGGAAACACACTTTAAAAATGAACAATACAACAGTTTAAATACAGCCACTGATACAATCCCTGTTTCCATCATTTTAAAAAATTAAAAGTGATTGCATACATTTCTGTTAATCTTCCAGAATGTGAGGAGAGAGAATCAACTAATTCCTGTTCGAACGCTCTAGGATTTAGTTCCCAGCACTGTCAAGTTGCCAGGGTTTGGCCCTTCGGCGAGGTTCTTAGTCCTCAGTTCCTGGCATTGACTTGCAAGACTTGTATTGCCATGATAATGCTGCAGCATGCTGAGACGGTCAAAAGAATGTTCAAGTATGTTATTTAATATCACAGTACCATGACATTAGAATGCCGACCAATTACCAGAGTGAATGACAAATGATACAAGCCTGTATTATAATAAAGGCTAAGAAATTAAGCACCAGAGCCACTTCCAGAATATGTTGGTCATTTAAAGGCAGGAAACAAACTTAAACTTATTAAACAACAATAACACGTGTAAAAAAAAAAAACAACCTGAAAACAGTTTCTTACCTAGCTCATCAAAGTGTGTATCGATTCCATTTGGTCCTGCCACTGAGCATATTAATCGAGCCTTCAGGAAAGAGGTCCACTTATTCACTAACATCCTCTGACCACCCTGGTCATTCTAAACAACAGTATAAAGAGGGAAACACAGGTAATTAAATTACTTAGTATAGTATAAATTACTTAGTATAGATGCCAAACTTGCAAACACTACATAAACATTATCACAATGTTGTCTGTCAGTCCTAATATTTAAAACTCGCATTGGTTATACATACAGCACAAATTCGAGCCACCCTGCTGTACACGACTTTATTTCCTGCCTCTGCACTTGAGACTTTCTCAGTGAAGAAGAAGTAAACTTTGTCATCTGCAGGGTCATCATTATCGGGGATCACCACAGAACCAACAAACTTAGGCTCTGTTGAGAAAAAAATAGATGTGTTTTTAGAGGTTGGATAACTAGACTCAATAGTCAAAAGTATTTCCTTGTCAGCAATGCACATTTGTAAAATTGCCAGTAACCCAAATCCAGTTCGTTTTCTTATCTTCTCTGTCTGAATTTATTAGTGTCATGTAATAGGTAACATTTCATGAGTACGTATTTTCAACAGTCTGCAGGATCAGGTTTGAATAAGAAGTGATGGTCTGCCTACACTAATCTACTGCCTTCTTTGCATTATGCACTTCAGATGGTGGCTTAATGAGACTGATGGATTTGTCTAAAGTGAGTCCTCATTGCTTATGTTCATACAGCCAGAGCGCACAGTATATACTAATGGGATTTGATAAATGAGCTCTGTCTGTATGGACAGGTACCAATCTCAGTTCCAGTCTCCATTTCATTCTAGCTTTGTATACCACTTGTTATTATAGTGACTGACTGCATTAAAGATTGAATATTGTTTGCATACCCAGCTTTTACAAAAACAAAACGTGTGAGTTCTTTTGTCAGCCATGGATCTTTGAGCCAATGCATTTTAACCACAAATTGTCAGTTTTGAAAAGCATTGTCAGACCACAAAACAATTGGAGCTCTGGTGGAAAGACAGAGGCTGGATTAAAACTATTATTTAAAAATTCTATACAAGCCAAACATGGCTAACTTAAAAAAAAAAATTAAAATACATTTTAAAAATCTAAAATATAGCATTAACAAAGCAGGTCACTGGACTGCTACTCACTCACTCACACTATTTCTAACATGTACATTTAGTCAATAACAATTGTGTGTTAAGGGCTCTACCCAAGGACCCAGCAGTGGAAACCTGATATAGGCAAGATTTAAAAACTGAATGTTTAGGGTCACAGGCTAAAAGCTTAACCACTAAACCACCACATTCAAATTCATGTTTTACCTTGTAGCGTTTTATCTTGCTACTTAATTGGGGCAAATAATTGTTTAATTGTATAGATGTTTTACTTGAATATTTAATGTTAAAAGCAAATAAAAAAATAAGAAAATTAAAAAAAAATTGAATTTAATTAAATTCAGGAAAATAAAACAGCGTTGCTGCCCTTTGAAGTACACTACTCACAAAAATTGGAGAAATTTCATTATGAGATGTTTTGTTAGCATGTATTTGTCAAATACATAAACATCATATAGAATGTGACATCATTGCATAAAATATTGCTAAAACACACTATACTGTATTGTATCTTTCATTCTTTCATACTCTTGTATATTTCTTACAGATATATAGAGAATCCAAACGAATAGCGAAAGCTCTCCAAGCGAATGCCATCAATCAAGTCCTCTACATAAAATGTCGTAGTGTTATGATAGGTATAGCTGGATTCAGCCATGAAATGCCAGCCCAAATATGTAGGACTGGCGTGAACTAGGAGTGTTGTAAATGGTAAATGGTAAATGGTAACTGCATGAACTGAAACGGAAGTGTTTAAACTCAAAGCTCTTCGCTTTTTATATTGTGTTTGCTGTTTTTATGAAAGTTGGAAACATGACAGGAGTTCAAGTTGCCACAACCGAGGCTCAAACTCTGGTCAATGGCATGGCTCGATAGTGTCCTTACAGTTCACACTATGTAGGTGCCAGTGCAGAAGTCATCTGATGAATCGCCTGTACAGTAGTACTCTGTTCACAAAAATTAGTGGATAATTTATTATCTATTTTGAAATATCTCCTAATTTTAGTGAGCAGTATATTTGCATATAATATATGAACATTGTACATATACTAGAGATATAGAATACAATTTTAATGATATGCATGATAATAAACATGAGGTAAACAATACTCATAAATGTGCTGAAGAGAGGGATGTTCTTTGAAAATGCATTCTACATTTGTTTTCTTTAGATTATTGCCGGTCCACAGTTGGTTGTGTCCACAGGTAACTTGAAACTTACTAACTAATTTCACTTTTAAGTACTAAAAGAGACATTTGTATACCAAATATAAATAAATATAAGTTGTATACCAAAATTATATTTGCCATATTGTCTCAGTATTAGACTGATGTATGACCACCGTGGGGTGCTGTTTTCAAGTCTGCTCGACCATATTTTAGAGAGATCTGATGTGTCTGTTTTGGACAGAGTGGGTGTAGATGGATGATCCCTGTCACGCATGTCTTTCTCCTTCTCTGTAAGATTAATGGCACACACTAGGAGGTTCAGACTGTAAGAGCCCCCCTACAGGTAAGCACTATACTTCTTTATTTTCACACATACAACATCCCTCTGTGGTATGCAAACACACACATGCGGCCAATCACATACTGAAGCATTACTATAAATATATCCTGTTGTAAATGTAGTAGAAAGTCAGGGGCAGCAGCTTTGGCTCATTTCTTTTCTTATTAAAATATGTTATACAAAGAACTTGGCCACTCTATTAATGCTTCTGTCTGGCAGAAGGTCTAAGCCAACATTAAACAAGCTCACAGCATGACACTACTGCTCACTCCAAAACCAAACATCAGGACTGTTCATTGATGATTGTTGTCCATTGATGATGTTGATTGATATTCATACGTTATTCCATTTGGTGATTACTCTCTTTTGTTCAAGACCACATCATAAGCAAAATAGAAATAGCATCTTATTATACTTTCAGCTCTGTGGAAAACATGCCCTGAATAATTTTAGTGATGCCCATACCAAAGCAATTACGGCTCAACTGTAGTCAAACAAATCTCATAATACATGAGAAAATTTAGCTAATTTATAATAAGTAATGAATAAGAATAAAACTGAGTAAACATTTATCTGTTATGGTTACAACAAACATGCACATCATGTAGCAGGCTAGAATGTCTTATTGAATCCATATGCCACCACATCCAAAATGCTGACATTCATTGATGGAATAGAATCCTTAAATCTTGGGTAATCCACCATGTGCTGTGGACTACAAAGCACCATCCAGACTTTACAGGAAGTCCAAAATCCAGGGGCTGTCATGGGACGGGGTTGTGTCAGTGCCCTTGGCAAAGGTAATTTACGCTTCTGTGATGTCAGCATTAATTAGATATTTAGAGTAACATATGCTGTTTTCAAGATGACATGATTTCCAATGGCGCTTCATGCATGTTTTAACAAAACAATGCAAATAAAAAACTGCAATGATTACAAAGGCATGGCTATGTAAAAAGAAGGTACATTTACTGGGCACTCCTGCCTGCAGTCCTGATCTGTGCCCAGTAGAGAATATATGGGGATAATTTTGAAGAAATGTAACACTAACGAATGTACTGTTTCACACCTTAAGAAGTGCTGGCAAAATAACACTTGAAATAATCAGTGTCTACAGTGGATTTTTCATCTTTTCATTCTTACAGTATTCTGTAGTTTTCTCATTAGGTGTTTCACAAGCAACTTGTTGGAAAGGTGAAAAAGATGAATGTGCCCAAGCCAATAACAGAGGTAATTTTGTCTACAAGGTGGGTATGTTAAAGAAGGGTGTGGAAGATATAGGGTACTGATAAAACAAGAACCCATTGAACGGAAGAACAGCATTGTACTGCATTATGAGTGCTGAGGTGAATTGCAGAATTCTTAAAGAAGAAGGGTCAACACTGTAAATATTGTCTTTGCTTAAACCAGATGTATTTGTCAATAACAAGTTAAAAACATATAAAATGCTTATAATAGTGTTTCTAAATACATAATAAATTGTCTTGATAGGACCTTTGAACTGATTCACAGGGTTGTCTAAACAGATTTTTGACTGCACAACCAGGAATGTAAATGAAGGACTAAATATGTGAACAAGGGCATGCATGTTTGTGAATAAATGATTGTGAATGGATGGTGCATTAATATGACAGCTTTGTTTAAGTTTACTTACCATTCAGCTGTTGTCTGTCTCCCACTTCTGTCCTTGTGTAGCTTTGGCTGCCAAGTCGATACAGAGCTGCATCATTCTCCCAGTAATCATTGTATAATCCAACAAACAGCTGATCTCCTGTTGATCCAAAACAAAAAGAATGCCATTCACAAAGTTGTTGGACATAATAAATTTGTGGCTGTTCTAAAAGTCCCATAGATGCGAGGAAGTGAACGTGTAAGTGTCAGGACTGGCGCCTAGTCCAGGATGCATTCCTGCCTGTTGCCAAGTGTTTTCAGGATCAGCTCAAAACCCATAATCTGGATGAAGCGGATATTTAGAATTAACTGTTATTCCTGCTTCCTACCTAACAATTTAGTTGTTTCTAAGTGTTAAATTAATATAAAAAGTTAAAACGAGTGTAGAACTTGTTGCTACTCTTTAATCCACCACTAGAGGGCAGCTAAATAACGTCCCAATAGAAACATAATACAACGCTACCTTTTATGTAATAAGCCCTGTCAGCACATCATGTCTTAAATTTTACATCGACATCAGCAGTATTAGATGTTATAGATCTTCAAGATTAAGTGCTGCAGAATGAGTGAATTGACAATAGCATAATGGACTTTCTGACTACTGAATCAGCATGAGAGGAAGGTCTCATTGTTCTGCTCATTTCTTAAGTTCTCTCACTCTCATCCTTGTGTTAATGCGTGCACTCCTTCTGAGTGAGCTGATGGAAGTGACTTGAAGTGCTTGTGTGTGAATTCAGGGGAGGTAAAAATGCTGAATAGCTGAATAGCCTTCATACTGACAGCCTGAGGCTGCAAACACAGCTCTCTTTGTAGAGGCTGAGAGCACTCACACTTTTGGAGGAGATAGGTAGGGAGGAGGGGTAAGAGTAAGTTAGAGACAAGTAGTTTTGCGTTTTATGTGCCTTTTCACACTTACAACTGGGAAAACTAAGACATAACCATTAGACTTTCACTACAAATCTTCCTCAACCAACTGTAGACTTCAAAATTACAGGCATGGTTGCAGCCAGTGACAGATTTGCCATTAAAGCCTCATAACAGGTGACGTATGAAAACAATGGATTTGATAGAGGTGACATTCCAAACAAGTAGTTTATCCTTTGTCTTCATGGATGCGGCTTGCAACATTCCTAAATCGGAATTGTTCCATACTTTTCACTATTCAGCTCCAACATGTTGTGGATTTGGAACCATTTGCTGTCATGCCACAGCAATTGACAGCATTCAATAATAATCACACCGTGTGATTTTCTGGATTTTTCAAGTTTTCCCACCTACAAAGTCTGTGATTTTTATTGTAGGTAGACTTCAGCTGTGAGAGACAGGATGCAAAAAAATTCACAAAATCACATTGGTTTGATTTTTAAATAATTAATTTGTATTTGTACACTTAATCAATCACACTCCTCTCACAACCTCTCCACCATGCCCAAAACCAAGGGCTCCTGATTTCAACACTGTGTGCATGTTTTTACACATACGTCAATTATGATGTCCAAATCAGTGGTGAAAAACAAATGTTGTTGAGGGAATTTTCTATTAAAATAAAAAGCTGTGCTTTACTTATATAATGGTATATTCTAATAGGTTTAAGTCAACTGCAGTCAAATATTTTTTACTTTATATATCCAGAAATCATTATAGTTCCATTACGTCACCCTGAAGCAACAGCAGATCATTATATTCTGGTGAACCAGAGCTCGGATCCTGATTTTAGAAACTGCTTCACACTAATTTAAATGCACCAAACTATTTTGTTATCTTATAAATTTGCTATCGGGTTCTTACCTGACACAGTGGAGGTTGTGGGGCTGTTAGGATGGAATGGGGATCTCCCTCTACCACTCTGTATATGCTCAGACTCCAGCTTAAACACCTCTTCCTGTTGAAATACAAAGATTACAGTATTTCAAATTCTTGACAATTTAACAAAATAGCACTGTGAAAGTATCGTTGATGAAGAAAGCAAGGAGAATTACATAGAACATATAACTGAAGAACACGAACTTGTGAAATGTGAATAGTTCAAGTTTAATTTAATCATACAACAAATTACTTACGTATTACAGAATAGTTATTTATGATACATAGCATTATGCATTCTCAGAATTATCCATGTAAACGATCCAGCAGCATCATAAAGCAATAAAATCTCCATTCCTCTATCTGAGTGGCCTTGTTCTGATGTGGTTTGTGGCAAATGGCTACAAGCCATCCCTATCAGTTCTCTCAGTACATCAGCATCATAGAGCAAAGCATCAATCACTCTGTCAGCTTTATAGCACAGTCTATCACACATCCTAATCTATTCACACTATTGCTATCAGGACATATTACACTACCAATCCATCACTTACACAGTTAATTTTCAGGCTGGCCAGTAGTACAGCATCCAACTGAACAACTGATCCATGGAATAGAAATTTTATAGGAAAGTACCAATAAAAAGTCCAATAAAACACATCCTGTACATCCTCTCTTACACATCAGTGGGATAGAATGTAGGTAACTTTCATATATCAGTACCTGGAGGTCAAGTAACTACTTTAAAGATGTATTATATTACACACACACATA
>JAUZST010000896.1:0-23893 GCA_034779995.1 Parotocinclus haroldoi
TATATATGTATGTATATATGTATATGTATTTATGTAATTATCTGTTTCAAACAGTGTTGCACAAAATCCTATTGCACAAACCATAATGTCTCTGAACTTGGTAATTTCGACATATCCTGGTCTTCCTTCTGTCAGTAAGAACAATCTCTTCTGCGTCATGGCAATTTTACCCACGCCATGATTAGTTTTAACTGAACTGGACAGCTTGTACACAAACTCATTCTTATCAAGATGGTAGATGACTTCAGAAGGCAGGTCAATATCTTGGGCCTCTGCCTCTGTCTCCTTCCAGAACATGTAAAAAACTTGAAACAACTCTGGATTTACCTTGTTCTGCAGATCTAGAATGGAAAAGAACACATTCATTTTAACATCTGTTTTCATATAAGAAAAAAAGTATGTTTACACACAATTTTGCTGATTATGTAGAACGAAATATAGCGCCTCAGTGGCTCAGCTACTGGAAATTCAGTCCAGGATACCCAAGCCACTGGGGAGGTAGCTGTGCCAGTCCCAAGCCCGGATAAAAAGGGAGGGTTGTGTCAGGAAGGGCATCCGTTACAAAACTTATACAACCCAAATTCCAAAGAAGTTGGGACGTTTTGTAAGACATAAATAAAAACAGAAAACAATGATCATCAAATCCTTTTCAACCCATATTCAATTGATTATACTACAAAGACAAAATATTTAAAATGGATAAACTTTATAGTTTTTTGCAAATATTCACTCATTTGGAATTTTGATGCCTGCATGTTCCAAAGGAGTTGAGACAGGAGCAACAAAAGACTGGGAAAGTTAAGGAACACCTGTTTGGAACATTCCACAGGTGTCATGACTGGATAAACGGAGCATCCCTGAAAGGCTCAGTCTGTAGTGATTTCATCATCTACAGTCCATAATATCATCAAAAGATTCAGAGAATCTGGGAAATCTCTGCAAGTAAGCAGCAAGTCCGACAGCCAACATTGAATGCTCGTGACCTGCGATCCCCCTTAGACGGCACTGCGTTAAAAACCGACATCATTTTGTGACGGGTATTACCACACAGGCTCAGTAACACTTCAGAAAACCATTATTAGTAAACACAGTTAGTCTCTCTAACGACAAGTTCTAGTTAAACTTCAGCATGCAAAGTGGAAGCCATATATCAACAACACCCAGAAACGCTGCCAGCTTCTCTAGACCCGAGCTCATCTGAGATGGACTGACGCAAAGTGGAAAATTGTCCTGTGGGCTGGCAATTCCACCTTCTGGGCCAAAAAGGAAAATGACTGCCTAGATTGTTATTAGCGCAAAGTTCAAAAGCCAACATGGTATAAGGGTGTGTTAGTGCCCATGGCATGCACCATACCATTAATGCTGAAAGATACATACAGGTTTTGGAGCAGCATATGCTGCCATACAAGCAATGTCTTTTTCAGGGGCGTCCCTGTTTATTTCAGTCAGACAATGCCAAACCACATTCTGCACATTCTCACAACAGCGTGGCTTTCTAGTAAAAGAGAGCAGGTATTAGACTGGCCTGTTTGCAGTCCAGACCCGTCTCCAATTAAAAATGTGTAGTGCATTATGAAGCGTAAAATATGACAACGGAGACCCCGGACTGTTGAGCAACTGCAGTTGTACATCAAGCAAGAATAGGAAAGAATTCCACCTACAAAGCTTTAATAATTAGTGTCCTCAGTTCCCAAACGATTACTGAGAGTTGTTAAAAGAAATGGTGATGTAACACAGTGGTAACCTTTCCCCTGTCCCAACTACTTTGGAACGTGTTGCAGACATCAAATTTAAAATAAGTGAATATTTGCAAAAAATAATAAAGTTTATCCATTTTAACATGAAATATCTTGTCTTTGTAGCGTATTCAATTGATTATAGGTTGAAATGGATTTGCAAATCATCGTTTTGTTTTTACATCATGTTTTGTTTTCCAAGATGTGCAAAAATTTTATTGTAGTACTGCATCAACTGAAATAACTCGGAATTTCAACCTCTCTACATCTCATCTCATCTCGAAACATTCATGCCTGTGCATAAGTGCTGTATATCTCACACATGAAGAGGCTCTGTAAACATTTACCTTATCCAGTGCTAAGCAGTGTTAGACTAGACTCACCATGGCTGCCCCATAATTATGCAACCCCAAATCAGCAAAGGTTGGGACAGTACGGAAAATGATAAAAACAAATAATGCACTGCGCTTCTTACATTTGACTTTCATTTTCAGACAGTATGAACCTGAGATATTAAAAGATATTATTTAAACCTGTAATCTGTAATCTTCACATCTGTAAGACATCCCAAAAAAAAGTTGGGGAAAAAGTCAGTTTAGAGCATCGTTATTTGGTAGAAAAGCAGCGTTCAGGAAAGGCTGATCTGTTTAAACAAATGCCTGAGAAAAGTTTTCAAATGTTTAAAAACAATGTTGAAAGAAAAGATTGGTTTTGGATGTGCATATTTCTTCCTTCACATAATATCACTAAACAATTCAAGAAATAAGGAGGAATTTTTGCGCAGAGAGGCCAAGGGCGCATGGTTGAGCTGGATTATTGATTACTTTGGCAAACACTGCAATATGGAGTTACATTCACAAATGGCATGGAAATCTTTGCAACTTAGAACTTAGAACTGTGCAAAAAAGAAGCCTCATGTTAACCATGTCCAGAAAGTGTCCTAGTGCTCAGAAGCATCTAGGACGAACCATCATATAGCTTAAACGTGTATTGTGATCAGATGAGTCAGTATTCCATGTCTTTTTGGGGACAAAGTTGAATAAAGGACCATCCAGACTGTTATTATCAAATCCAAAAGTCAGGGTCTGTCATGGTATGGTGCTAGCCCTAAGAAAAGATCATTTACACTTCTGTGATGGCAGCATTAATTAAGGAATGACAACATTACAAAGCGGTAAATGATTTAGTGTCGCCATTTTTTGCAATATGTTGCAGGCATGAAATGCAGGAATGAATGATATTAAGTCAACCAGACAAAACATGAAAGATCTCAGGTTCATGCTGAGCTTGGTGGGTAGCACTGTTACCTCACATCGAGAGGGTCCTGGGTTCAATCCCCAGGAGGGGTGGTGTGGGTCCGTTCTGTGTGGAATTTGAATGTCCTTCCTGTTTGTGTGAGTTTTCTCTGGTTTCCTCCCACTGGTCAAAGGCATGTGTGTTAGATTCATTGGCGTATCTAAAGTATGCCTAGTATGTAAGAGTGAGTGTGAATGTGTGAATGGACTGCAGTGGACTGGTGCCCTCTCTAGGGTTGATCCTTCCATGCCACCTGCTACGGACCGGCTCTCCTGCCATGATTTACAGGATTAAGGATAAGAAAGTGAGCGAGTGAGGTTCATACTGCCTGCAATTATATACAGTGGGTACAGAAAGTATTCAGACCCCTTTCAAATTTTCACTCTTTGTTTCATTGCAGCCATTTGCTGAAATCAAAAAAGTTAATATTTCTTATTAATGTACACTCAGAATCCAATCTTGACAGAAAAAAATGGGATATTATGACCATGGGATATTGCAGTTTAATACGTTAAACTGTTAATGTTTTTTTCCTGTCAAGATGGGATGCTGAGTATAATAATAATAATAAAATTAACTTTTTGATGTTAGCAAATGGCTACAATGAAACAAAGGGTGATACATTTAAAGGGGTCTGAATACTTTCCGTAGCCACTGTAAGTAAGTCAAAAGGAAATGCAAGAAACATTGCCTTTTTAAAATAAGCATTCTCCACATTTTCTATTTTAATGTTGCATGTGTAAGATACAGCTAGTAACATTTTTCTTGGAGCTGAAGTTACATTATTACTCTTTTCAGATTATAATTAGCTCAACTACACTGCTCACAAAATGAAAAGTAAAAAAAATGTAAAAGTTTTATTTCATTTAACAAGATAAGCAAATGAAAAGCTTAAGAAAGTTGTGTGATACGCAGTCGAGATGCAAACTCAGTCATGGTGATTGAGTAGCAAGTGACATATTCATGGGGGTGACCACACATTGACTGTTCAGCAGAGTGCATGATCACCCAAGAGTGCCAAAACACACTGACAGTGATAGGGCGTGGACGTGATCAGATTGATGAGCAGTTCTTGGTGGATCCTCTGTCACCCCTGCTTCAGAGTAACTCCTCTGCTTCAGAGTAACTTCTAGCTCAAGAAATGTTGTGGGAGGTATTGAAGGGTTTGCCAGACGTCTTCCCAGTACATCCTAAGCATGCTCAATGAGATTCAGGTCTGGAGAACGTGAAGGTCAGTCCGTGCGTTGGATTTCAGCCTCCTGAAGCATGTTGTTAACAAAATATTTTGATGAATATTTATTTGTATAAATATTTATATTTATACATTTTCACCAATTAAATAAAAAGTTGTTTTTGCATTTCAAGTGCATTATAGAACAACTTTCTTTGACTTGTCATTTGCCTTCCTGATGTGCTTGTTTAATAAAAAAAGATCAAATGTTTTTTTTATTGCTTATTCAATATGAAATATCCTTTCATTTTTGTGAGCAGTGTATGACCTTATGAACAATCAGGTCAGGAATCCATATAAAATGGAGAAATGTAACATAAATTTGACTTATTTATGGCATTTAAAATGTACATGCTACACCTTTTTTATTTGACCGGCTGTTTATGGCTACAGCATTTGGCGCTAAAAGACAATTTTTTATTTACTATTATAATTTGCTATTGCTAAAATCTTGGTTGTTAATGTGTAAATCGTTGATTGGATGGTTGTTAAACATGACTTACCTGTATTTATTTGTTGATTTAATGTCAGAGCAGCATCAATGGCTACTCACGGCAAGGAAATTGTGAAATTATTTGCAATCAATAATCAAACAATCAATTACAGACATTCATACTGGAGCCATTTAGAGGAACCAATTTTAAAGTGTTCCTTGGAACACGGGAGGAAACCGGAGTACCCAGAGCTAATCCACAGGGAAATGAAGAGGACATTTAAACTTCACACACAGGCAGAGTCTGAGGCCAGGATCAAACTTGGGATTTCTGGACCTATGAGGTGACTATGCTAAACTCTCGCACCACCATGCTGCCTCAAACTTTTTAATACAAATAAATATATATCTTACAAGTATTTGTAAGAAAATAGTTCAACCTGATTGGTAAAAACAAATGATCTGAACAGGGTAATTACTGCGTTTATCAATAAATTGAATGCTTAAGGAACCATAACCATGTAAAATCAGAATTTTGGAAGAAATACCTACCATCAGCTAAAGCCTTAAAAAGCCTATGGATGGTAGCCATGTCCTTGACAATCCCTGCCTCCTGAATGCACGTGACAAAATCTTCAAGCTGCATGGACTTTTTAGGCAGTTGAAACTTTTTCACATGCACATCCGTCACCAGTTCACTCGTCTCAAAACTTTTCATTTTAGAGAGGAGTCGTCTGAGCTCTGTACGGCGCTCTGCCTGGGCTTTCTCTTCCTTCTGCAGAGAGTCCACCAGAGTTTGCACCAGTTTTGTGGGAAAGAGTTCAGTGTCTGTTTTATGCAGGTTCTGAAAATCACTTAGGGCATCCAAACGCTTGCAGTTCAAGGTGTTGCTGAGACCACGGAGGTAGTAGTATCTGGCAAGCAGAGCAGAGTCACTGGTCGGGAGAGAGGATATGGTTTTTCCTAGTTGGAGGCTCAGCTCAGCATAGAAATGGTGGACATAATGGTAGACCAAGGGTGGAGGGAAATCCGGTAGCTTAAATATCTGAACTGGCTTGAACGGAACATTTAGAGCTGTTAAAAAAGGGCTTGTTAATAAATGTCAGACAGTACAAATATCGTTCAAACTATTCATTCATATGAAGGAAATTGAAAGAGTCTTACAGACATCTGGGCAGGCTTTGGTGAGCGAGGCATGTCTGGGGACGCTCTGTGTTTTTTCTGCCCCCAGGTTAGGTAAACTCATGCCCCGCACTTTAATCAGATGATTCTCTGGACAGTAGTATTGCTGCGTAATCTGGTGCATGCTGGGTCTCCTAGGGTTATCAGTCTTGGATTTCATTCTGGAATACAGACATCTCACATATGATGGTGTTTTTATAGTTTGGCCATTCCTTATCATCTTAAAATGCAAATCTGACATCTTACTTGTGAGCCTCTCTTCTCGTAGTCAGCTCCATACGTGTAAAGGCATCTGTCTTTCTGCTTAAACGCTCTTTCAAGAAGGAGTGAAAAATGTGGGTTTCTAAAACCTGCCATGTGAAAATATGAATGATGGTGATGTTGTTTATAGAAATATGGAAGTGCTCTCAGTCTAACACTGCTCTGAGATTCATTACTGGCAACACTTCCAGGACCCTCTAGTGCAGACTGTATTTTATTTATAAATCATTTTCTGGTCATATGGCATCTGATATCTCATCTCTGATTTATGTGAATAACAGTAACTACAAGACTCACTGTAGTATCTGGATTACCTGTCAGATACCAGGAGTTATTATGGAACTGGGAAAATCTTCTTTGAGTTGGAATTCACTACATGGTTCTCTAAAACTCTGCTCACTGGTGTCACTCAACTATTTGAATTTTTAAGCCATGTGGTCCTTTAAGAATGTGCAAGTGCCACGCGGGTTCAGGGGAGGACACACAAATTCAAGGTCAGGATCGATATCAGCTTTAATTAAATGACACCAATTTTTAAATCTCACTTCTACCACCGACCACAGTTGGATCCATTAAACCAAAACTGTTTGGTCTGTAACAATGTATCATTTAATGCATCGGCTAAATTACATTTACATTTAGCAGATGCCCCTATATCCAGAACTTATACAGTCTCATAATTTAAGCAGTCGTGAGTTAAGTTAAGCTTAAGGACCCAATTGTGGAAGCTTTGGCAGAGCTGGGATTTTGTACCTTAACCGCTAGGCTACCAAAGTCCTCAAAATGACGTAAGTATACGTGTAAGTGATTGATCTTAAGAGCACCTTTTTGTAAAATGGTTGATCCTCAGGTTCTCTGGTCTTAAGAAACTCTTCGGTATTAAAAACCTTGTGTTCATAATTGAGGTAATCACTGACATCACTGAAACAAAATAAGCTTAAAGTTAGTAATATATACAGACAGAAAGGACAGTAAGTTGATATACTGTACATCTCAGGAGTTCCTGAACTTAAAAATATGAACTAACCTGAAGATACTGACAATAAACTCCAATGCAGTTTTCTGTATCTCCCAGTTCAGTCTCTGCTGCCACTTTTTCCTCTGCCTGCGCTGATCATTTATGTCCATAGAGACTGCCTGATGAACTGTTTCTATGTCGTAGTGTAGCTGAAGGCCAGTGGTTCTGATTATAAAACAAAACACATAGAAAAATAACACATACTGTAGGTAATATTATAAAAGAGAACACTGATCTTCCTGTGTACATAAAGTACAGCCATACAAGCGTCCCACCAATCTAGGATGCACCTCTTACCGTCTCTTAAAACATTCAGCAGCAGCACGTGGAGGTTCTGGTATGTCAGCATGGTCTGCCATGATAGTCCCTTCATCAGCGTTGATCAATATGAGGTCATTTGTCTCCTAAATCAGGGAAAAAGAAGACTTTCTATAAATAAACAATACATTTTTAACTCTATTTCAATGTATTACAACTCTAGGTTGTGCTAAAATAAGAATGAATAGTGATATAGCTTAAGTAAAGCTGGCTCCAGATTTATTGATTTATTTATTACCTTGGTTACAAAAAAATTAGCTTTTGTTTATTTAGCTTAAATTTATAGTGAAAATATGAGCCATTTAAACATTCATTTAGCCATTACTGGAGTGTAGTCAATACCCTTTTGATTTCTTACATTCATGTATTTTCTGATTTACCACAAATTAATAAATACCTCCGACAATGAATAAATTGGTTTCTGTCAGATGAATACCTCATTACTACAAGAGGACCAGGATGTCAGATCATGGGTTTTTAAACACTTGAAAACAACTGTTCTCAAAAGAACCTCACTTCATTATGTACACCTTGCTAGTTCTGGGCTCGATGTCTTTTTGGACCACCTACAAACTGCACTAATTCTTTGTGGCACAGTTTGAGCATAGTCCTGGAAACATTCCTCATGGATTTTGGTCTGTATTGACATGGGAGCAGCAATCAGCTTTGTTAGCTACACACTCTGTTGGTCTGACATCTGTTGACTGTGGAAGCCATTTGAGTACAGTGAACGCACTGTCATGTTCAAGAAACCAATTCCAGACGCGTTGAGCTTTGTGACATTGTGAGTAGAAAACTGATATACTGCGGTTACAAAAAGGTATTAAGCAGCAGCCAGAACCATTAATAACCATTCTGACCCTACCAACCAAATGTCGCAGCAGAAATTGGGACTCCTCACGCCAAGCAATGTTTTTCCAATCTTCTATTGTCTAGTTTTGGTAAGCCCATGCAGATTGCAGCCTTAGATTGTTTGTACTTAGCAGATATGAACGGCACCCAGTCTGGCCCTCTGTTGCTATAGACCCCCAGCTGCGAAGTTCCAAATGTTGTGCATTCAAATAAGCTCTTCTGCATACCTTGGTTATTTGAGTTATTATATGTTCTTATATCAACTCGAACCAATCTGGCCATTCTCTTCTGACCTCTGGCACCAACAGCTGGAAACTCTAGAGATGCCAGTGCATAAAACTTTCAGATGATTAGCAGCTTCTGAAACGCTCAAATCAGTCTACCAGCGACATCCATTCCTTGTTCAAAGTCACTTAAATAAATGTTCTCCATTCTAATACTCAGTTTGAACTTCAGCAGGTCATGAAGTTTACATTTATGTCATTTAGCAGACGTCTTTATCCAGAGTGACTTATGATTCATCCAGTCATACAATTCAAGCAATTCTAGCCTCGCTCAGGGACCCATATGCGGCATCTTGGCAGAGGCGGGATTTGAACCCTGGACCTTCTGGTCCATAGTCTAGTACCTTAACCACTAGGCTACCACAGTTCACACAAAGCCAGAAAACAGGTCGTCTTAAACATGATACAAGTGCCTATATGTCTGCCATGTAATTGGTTTATTAGATATTTGCGTTAACCAGCTATGGAAAAGGTGTACCTAATAAAGTGTATGTTTAGTTCATAATACAGTCATTTCTAGCAGTTCCAATAATTGTGACACCAACTTCATTTAGAAATATCTACCATACTGAAGGTTTTACCAAAGCAACCTCCTTGTAGTGGTTAAGATGGCAGCCCATGAGGAAAGCAGTGGGTGCCATGAGGAAGTCCAGCATTTGGCAGGAGAGAGTTGGCACCATTGGGTGCTGCCAGTGTAGAGGGTGGATGTAAAGCATAAAGCACTCAGCCATCAGAGTCAGCTTAGCCCAATCCGAGGAGAAAAAGACCAACCGCTGCTCTGTCAGGATTCCTGTTATTACCTAAAACCATAGAGATGTGCAAAAGCTCTGAAAATAGACTGAATGTCATTCTCTGATTATTTCTTTGATTAAGTGTAACACTCTACATCTCTACTGTACTGTAGGATATTTTGGAGTTACTAAAGCCATATATAATGTTTTTTTCTCTGTATAAAAGTAGATGCAGTCCATAGCGTGTTCATTACTGACCTGTAGCACTGTCCTGGGTTTGAAGCACAGGAATGGAAGATGTAAGTCAAGATCAACAAGGGGCTGATCTTTGTCCTCTTTTGACGGAAGAAATATCGTAAGCGGCCGCAAGGTGAACATCTGACAGAAACCAACAGAACAACGAAGAATATGGAAAGGAAAAATGTAAAGTATTGAACAAAGGAAATGAGGTGAAGCCTGATTTATTATACAGTTAATGCACACTGTAACAAGTAATTTGTTACACACTTCACCAAATTTTAATTATTCAATTTATATGGTTATAAAACCAGTATTTGTATTTTGATTTCCTTGAGTTAACAAACCCAAATCAAAAAAATTGGGACGGTATGGGGCGGTAACTTGCACTTAATGCACTGGAATTCTTATACATTTCTCGAATTCCTTGTAAAACCCTTCCAATCTTTCTTCGAGGAACATTCTTTTTAAATCTGAATACTTTTCTCACACATCTGTTAGCCAACTGGAGATCATCTCCAAACTTTTCCTCAGCCTTTGGTAGATACCGATTTTTTACCAATCAATCACCTGTTTGAAATCTTTATTTAGTTAAAAAAAATACTAGGTATAAAATGCCACAATCACAACCTTGTTTGAATGTGTTGTAGGCATGAAATCCATGTTTGCATGCAATGGATGTTTATTAACAAATGAAATAAAGTTGACCAGACAAATTAAATATCTTAAGTTCATACTATCTGCAATCACATAAAAATCTTTTTTTTTTTTTTATTTGCATTTAAATTTGAATGTTCACACAAACTTGATCTGATTCGGGAATTTACATGTAATGTATATGGTGTAGGAGAAATGAACTCACTAAATGAAGTGGTCCTGGGGGAGGAATAAGCACCAAAGCCAGTTTGGCTGAAAATTCCTTCACTCTCTCTTCAAAGTCTGCCATCTGACAGGTTTTTAGTTGCCCCAGAAGACTATAGAGGAAAATCACATATATATATATATATCACTTTTTAAAAATTAAATATTTCTAATTATTACTTGTACCCATCTAAAGATAGCAAAATCTCATTAGATCCGTACCAGGATAGACAGTCTCTCAGAGCCATGTAGTAAGGGTGTTTGGATATAATACAAATCCCATAAGGTGTATAAAATCGATGTGCCTTGTGTACAGGTTTGTACTGCACTCCATCTTGGAATAGCTGTTTCATTTGGTAAATTCATAAACAAGAAACATTTGTTAATGTGAATAATTGTAATGAAAATAAATCATTCTCGAAGATTAATTATGCAAAATCAAAAACTAAATCATAACTATAATTATGTAAAATATCAATCTTAAAAACAAAACCTTCAATTGTCATGTTAAGCAAACGCAAAACTTTCTAGTCATCGTCTAGTTCTATTGTCTAGAAAAGTTTAGAAAAGTTTAGAAAAGGCCATTTGACAGCCAACCACAGTGGTAATTTTTTCATACTTTTTACATTTTAACTTATTTATCCTGGTCAGGGAACAGGACAAAAAGGAACGTTGGGGACAACTACATTCATCATCAGTTCCTTCCACAATTATTATCACACTAAACATGAGTAAATATGGTTAAAAGAAATCTCACTGTACAGTGTTTAATAAAAGCAAGTTTAGCCTTAGAGAAAAAAGTCTATAAATAAATAATTAGTTTTAACAAAATGATTGAGACCCCTTCTAGTTATTTGGAGTAAAAGGAAAAATGACAGCACTGAAAAGTCCCTGATGGCCACTGTTAAGTATTGGGAGGGGCTACTTTAGTATACATGGTATTATATTTCCACGACCATCTCAGTCCCCTGATCTAAACCCCGGAGCAAACTTGTGGTGTGACACGGTATCAAATTCTCCCTGTATTCTCCAACCTTATGTTATTGAGGTACAATGGTGCTCGAAAGTTTGTGTACCCTTTAAAATTGTCTCTATTTCTGCATAAATATGACCTAAAATATCATCAGATTTTCACACAATGAAAGAGAACACAGTTACACAAATGGGATAAAAAATATTATACTTGGTCATTTCTTTATTAAGGAAAATGATCCAGTATTACATATTTGTGAGTGGCAAAAGTATGTGAACCTCTAGGATTAGCAGTTAGTTTGAAGGTGAAATTAGAGTCAGCTGTTTTTAATCAGTGGGATGACAATCAGGTGTGAGTGGGCAGCCTTTTTTATTTAAAGAACAGGGTTCTATCAAAGTCTGCTTTTCACAGCACATGTTTTTGAAAGTGTATCATGGCGCGAACCAACGAGATTTCTGAGGACTTCAGAAAAAGAGTTGTTGGTGCTCATCGGGCTGGAAATGGTTACAAAACCATCTCTAAAGAGTTTGAACTCCACCAATACACAGTCAGACAGATTGTGTACAAATGAAGGAAATTTAAGACCATTGTTACCCCTCCCATGAGTGGTCAAGCAACAACGAGCAAGATGTGTAGTAGTCGGTGAGAACATTGCTGCTCTTCTGCAGTTTGCTAAATATCATGTGGACAAGCCAGAAGGCTACTGAAAGGATGTTTTGTATACGGAATTGAGTGACGGCTTGCCATCATTGATGGAACAATCAGAGAATTCTAAAGGAATTCTGAAAGCAAAGGTTCACATACTTTTGACACTCACAAATATGTAATATCGGATCATTTGCCTCAATAAATAAATGGCCAAGTATAATCTTTTTTGTCTCGTTTGTTTAACTGGGTTCTCTTCTTCTTTCTCTCTTATGCAGAAATATAGAAATTCTACACAAACTTTCGAGCACCACTGTAAGTGTGATTTTACTGGCAAATGGAGTTTGTACTTCGATTGCCTACGATTTGTGCCAGTAATTGTGGCACATGTAGTTTGTAGACACAGGCAGACACAGCTGGGGGTTTCTGGGCTTTAGATCACTATGGTGTTATGCTATAAGCTGTCGGCGGACCTGGAACAATACCCTTGTTTGTCCACTGAATGGTATTATGTTCGACTTTTAATTATTCAAATTTAGTGCTCGGCTTATTCACATTGCTCTTAAAATCGGACTCTGGTGGGGGTTGACCAGAGAGGGGTGATGCCCCGTAATATGATGTAACGATAAGGAAGAAATCAAAACGGCTCATAGAAGCGTAATATTCCTGACACCAAAATCAGACAGAAACAGATTTTCTGAGGAAAGAGGAAATATAAAAGGAAATATATAAGCAGGCAAAAAAAGTGAGTATTGCATGCCATGTCCTTTTTAAATAAATACCTTTTTATGTTTCCTACACCTGCCTAGTGTGTAGCCTACACAGCGGACGTAACACATGTATGAGATCTCGGAGACAATTTTGAACATGTTTCTTAAAACACATTTTCTTTAAACATCTTCTTTATATCTGTGGCTGGATTACTTAATACAGCAGGACAGTACAAAATATTCTGTTCTCTAACTTACAGTAAAATAAAAATGTAATTGTAATATTATCCAGAAACCATTTAAACTTACATATAATAACTGATATAATTTGCATAAACTGCTGTTTTTTTATTGACTTGACAAAATCCTTTCTGAAGCTTTTCTATATTGCTCATTGACAGGATGTAGACTCTGACCTGTAGGTGTCTATAAAATTGAACAACCACTCCATGTGTACGGTTTCCAAAAACATCAGTAAACACCAGGAAGTGGAAATAATCATCACCCTGCACGTTGGTCACCTCGAGTCCTCCTATGTTGGAAAAAGAGTCATCATTATAATAGGAAAAGCAATACAATAATGTATATTATTTTTATTGATTAACATCAAAAGGTCTGATATAACCTATTATAAATACATAATTCGCTTCTGCCCTTAAGTTTTAGATTTATTAACTAGCCTTTCTGGTGTTTGCACCACAAGCATCCATAGCAGTTTCTCACTTCTACTTTTCTACACATTTTCCTGTTAACACCACCCATCCTGCTCAGGACATGGAAAATCCTGGAATTCACCGAATGAAATGCCAACCCATTTTAGGATCAAACAGCACCAGGAGCTAAAACCCAGCAAACCCCCCACCCCAACTTACAAGCTTTTCATCTTTTTAAACGAGATATCTGCAAGATATCTGTGCCTTAAGCTTTGATATGAGATTCTAACCCTTGAAACTGCATGAATATTTACTCATTTTGCACCAAATGTAAAGGGTCAAAAAGTCAAAAGCATTATATAGTGTTTTTGTTCTTAAAGGAATGAGGTTGTTTACCAGGGAAACAGAGCTGAGGCAAGGCCACAAGGTCCAGCTCTTTGGGTACAGACACATCCTCTTTGGTGTCACTACTCTTTCCATTCTCAGGAACAGCCAGAGGCTTGCTGCTCTTCTTCTTGATGAAGGAACGTCTCCGTGGGCCCCGACTAAAACCTCCTATATTAGATTCAGTGTTCTCCTTTTTAACAAATGGAGGTACATGGACCTGCAGGACTTCTGGGTTGAGCAGATGAACAGGGTTATCACCCTCCTGTTGCTGAGACTGGAAACACGAAGGCTAATTCCTTTAACGCACAGTATGTTACAATATTTTACAAACACAACACAACTTGAGAAATTACGTAGCCTATTGCATAGCAATGACAACATAGAATGAACTTTTCTCACCTCAAATGCCTCCTTTAGCTTGTCATTTGAAGCTCCAACAACAATACAAGCTTCTAATAATCCAGGGGGTAAATGGTCTGCCATTGAGGTTGAGTGTAACGTCTCCTCTTTACTTAGTGCTCTCCATATTAGTTGCTATCACTGGACGTTTTTAAAGCCTGCTCAGAATCATAAACTGACCTAAAACAAAAGCATATATTCTCAACTTGTAGATCTTAAATCTGGAACACATGCCATTTTCAGGTTGTCTCAGTTTGGGCAGGTCTGCTCAAATTATGTACACCTATGCGCCTATTACTGATGGCACTACGTTCCATGAAAGAGGACTATCCATGAAATGGAGAAAATGGAAATGGAAGAATTGTCTGATTGTATTTTGGGATGCTGAATATGCTGGGGATGCTGGGTATTCAGAAAAGGCAATGTTATTTTTTAAAAATGTGACACACCAAATTCCTGCTAAATATGCTAGGTTTTTACCTATTTAAATAGTCGCCAAAGCAGAGTTTTCAGTCACTTTGTGTTATTATTCCAAAGTTAGACTTGGTTCATATTCACAGTGCTTGTTTCTGAGCTTAGTATAACACTAGTAGTGCTGACTGTGACTAAATTAGCATCAGATAATGCAAAACAGCTAGCATGATGTAGGTGAAACGAACTACGAGGGTAATGAAATTGAAAATAAGATTGCTATTATAAATAGTATAAATAGGCTATTTGACGTTTCCTCCTGTAACCGTCATGTTTTTACATAAGCTTAGTCAATAATCTACAATTTACTACCTAAACCTAGTCACTGAGTCTTTTTTATGCTATTGTAATGTAAATATAAAAGTGTATTTCCACAAGAAAACTGCTTGAAACTTCCATGACTCTTAACTCCCACCTCTGCCAGTGTTTACTGGCTGTTGAGGTGACCCTGGCTGGTTGGTTATGCCCATAATAGTTGGTGTCACTAGTTCCAGTTAATGAGCTGCAAATGCAGAAGTGATGCGGGGAACAAACGTTCTAGGAGTCTTCTGCACTATTTTTTTTAAATCACCCCTGGGAGCACGACTCTTTTGTGTGAGAGCACAACATATTTCCTGTTGTATTCATGATGTGAGCGCATATTTCAGAAGCAAGTTAAGAACTGTGAAGCATGCAGAATCTGGGAAGTCAGCACACTTAACTGCGAGAATTGAGTGCACTTAAATATGGAGGGATGCATTGCAAAGGCATGTTTTTCTTTGTCTGCTGTCAATGCTGCTCAGTTTTCTCAATTCTATGTGCTTGGTTGTTATGCTTTACTTGGTTTAACATAGTTTTTTGTGCTCTCACATAAAAAATAGTGATCTTACTCGAAGTACTTGATAATGAAGATATTTTCCGTGCATTTTAATATGCAGTGTTATTTACCCCTATACTGGTATAAGGAGAACAGACACAGCAGTGCTGCTGCAGTACTTAGACATTGTGTTTATTCACTGTGCATTCTTGAAATACAAATTCGGTTTGTGTACCATTTTCAGTCCAGCAGTGACACTTGGGTGTTTAAAACTCTAGCAGCACTGCAGTGTCTGATCCACTCGTACCAGAACAATACACACTAACACCACCACTACCGCCGCCACATCAGTGTCAGTGTAGTGCTGATTATGATATCACGCAAATATCACAAAATCAGTGGGTCCTGACCATTACAAAACAGAGTAAAGCAGAAAAACAAAATATGTAGAGAAACATATGAACTACAGTATGCAAATGTAGAACTACAAAGTTTTCCTGTATGGTAAGTGGACTTGATAAAAATGGACTATATAGAAACAAGGTGTATCTAATAATGTGTCATAAACTAGATTTAGACTATGCCTGTAACGTGGAGTACAGAGGGAAGCGGACTCAAACGCAGCGTTGCAGTCGTACAGACTTTAATAATGAAGTCAGCAGGCAATATCACAGGTCAGACAGTCCAAGGTCAAAAAGGAGCGAACAATAACAACACAAGATGAGGCAGAGGCGAGGTCGGAGATCGGAAAACGGGTCAAACACGGTAAGGAGTGCGGAGCAACAAGGTGATGAGCCAAGTAGCCTAGCAGAGAGAGTGAGTGTTTGTGTGGTGCTTAAATAGGATGGTGCTGATGAGGAACAGGTGTGTGTGTGTGATTAATAGGAAGGTGAAAGTGAGATATGAGAGTGGGTGTTACAATGCTCGGGTTACCTCTTGACTGTGTTAACTTCTGGTTCTCTCCCTTTAGCTATGCTTCTATAGTTGGTGCTGCCAGAGTTTTCATGCTGCACATGGCATTAGTAATGGATAAAAAAACACTGTGCTCCTAACCCAGAAGTAACCACATTTTCTCTTTTCTCTCCAAGGCAATGTTCCGGTACCAGTTCCAGCACCACACACTTAGATGTTCCTCCACCTCAGCATCACTCTACTGGTCTTCATCAGCAGAACCCAGTCCCACCAGAGTGCAGTAACTCCCTCCATCACTTGGTCACCAAAAGACGATGTGTCTCCAATGACCTCCCACTGAGGACTGATTTTAAAAATCTATTTTGTTACATATTATATTATTATATTACTAACTTAAATATTAATATTGATTTAAATTGTATTACTAATTTAATTTTACTATTACTTTAATATACTTTCAGTATTTACTTAATTACCATCTAGGCCACCCATGAAGGATGGGTCTCTTTTTGAGTCTTGGTCCTCTCAAGGTTTCTTCCTTCTACTTTCAGGGAGTTTTTCCTTTCCACTGTCGCTTGCTCAACTTGGGATTGGCCTTTTAAGATAATATAAGATTGTAAAGCTGCTTTGAGACAATTCTCGGTTGTAAAACGCGCTATATAAATAAATTTGACTTGACTTATTGTTCTCCTTGATCTTACTGCAGCATTCGACGCAGTCTGCCATGATATGTTGCTCCACTGGCTGGAATCCTGGATTGACATTACTGGTATGGCTTTGGCTTGGCTTAGGTCATAATGTCTGATACTATTTTTCTTGATTTGGTGTCCAAATGTGTTGCCACCTGATGACCTTGTTACTGTCTATCCGATACAAAAAATTGATGTCTAATAATTTTCTGAATTAAAATAGTAGCAAATCTGAAGCCACTTTTATTGCATCACCATCTACACTCAATAAGGCTGGTCAATCCATGATATCCATTCTGGGTTTTGTTAGGTCCTCTCTCACTGACTCTGGCTGAGCCATTTTTGCATTCCTTGATTACATCTATGCTCGACTACTGCAAACCTGTGCTAAACGGACTTCCTTCCAGTTGCCTAAAGAAGTTGCAAACTCTGGAACAAGAGGTCTCACCTGCACTGAGACAAAGTTTTACATTACTTCTGGTTAGCTACTGCATTCAATACAAAACACTGCTACTGGTTTTTAAATCCATACAAGGACTGGCAGCTTAATTTCTTTTGGACATCCTGTTTACACATGGTCCGTCTCATGCACTACGTTCTGCCGATTCTCACTTACTGTCTGTGTCGCCTGCAAAATTACGCAATATGGTGATCGAGCATTTAGTGTTGCGGGTCCTAAGCTGTGGAATAGAATTCCATTGTATCTCCTTTACATGCACGTCCCTACCCTCAAGGAAGAACAACAAGAGGAAGAGAATGGCTTAGGCCAAACAACACAAGGAATGAACATTAGACCAGTGAAAATCTGTCCTTTTGTCTGTTGAGTGTAAATTTGAGATTTTTGGTTCTATACGCTGTCTTTGCAAGACGCAGAAAAGGTGAGAGGATGCTTCCTACATGTCTATGTCCCACCGTGAAGCATGGAGTAGGAAGTGTGATGGTAAGGGGTTTTTGATGGTGACACGGTTTGCGATTTTATCCATGGTAGACCAGCATGGCTACCACAGGATTCTGCAGTGCCATACAATCAACAATCACGCCTCCAGGGCAAAAGGTGCCTAACTTGAAGAATGGAAAATCTAAATCATATATTGGTTTGTTTACCACTTTTAAGTTCACTACATGATCCCTTATGTGTTTCTTCGTAGTCATGGATGACAATTGAATAAGACATGTATATATACATACAGTATCTGTTAAAAGTTAACTCAATAAACTCAATAAATTAAATGAAAATTACTGTGTTGTACTTTCTTATAAGACAAGCTTTATGTTAAGGATTTTGACCAACTGTAGCTCAATCAAAGAGTGCGACGCCATGACATATACAGTATATGTTAAACTCCTCAGTTTATGAACGAAAGTATCCTCATCATGAATCGGGGACTACAAGCAGACTAAATGGTCAATTTATTAGAGACACATGCCCTGTTGGAGTTTTACTTTATGGCAATTAGACATGTGAGCCCTTGGATTTCAAATTAAACCCTAATTTGCACCAACTGCCAGAAGCTATCCTGTCTGCATGTGTCACTATTCCTGCAGAACGATTTCAACACCTAGCAGAATCTATGCTACAAAGAGCTTCTGCAAATCCGAAGGCCAAAGTAATTCAGTGCAATTCAGTGTATTAGTAAAGGTATATGTATGTAATCATGCATTCATATACCTTTATTACACACTACTTTTCACATTAGGTCAAGGTCATGGTGCGTCGCCTCTGCTTGTTGATGTTCAGTGCAGAGGTAAGACCAAGACTGCATTTACACTTGGTCTTTTTATACATCTTGTAATTGGACTGTAACCAGAGAAGAATTTAACCACGTGCATTTACACATAATTGTCAAATGCATCCAACTGCTGACACTGGAATCAGTTCATATTTCAACATATTTAATGGTAAAAAGGAATGCAGCCGTAGCAAGCACACATAAATTTGTATCTACAACAAGACAAATCACTACGTTGTAATCACCATTTGGAATGCAGACGAGTAAACAAGGTTTAAAATGCCATTCAAGAGGCAAGCCATTAATACCGACAGAACAGAAAGTGAATTAAGCATTTCTGTTGTCTCTGGCCACTTGGTTGGTTCTGATACCAAATAGTTTACAAGATTTCCAAGAACTAAGCATTTGTTATAAAACAAAAAGAAAAAAAGCAACCAAAAAAAAAGAATTTTGATTCCACTCATCAGTTCTTACAAACACATTTTAAGCTTTAATTGGAAGAACACGGGTGGTGCAACAATACATCTGGAAGAAGGCCAAAACCAGTGCACCACCTTATCACTTACATCATCAGGTGCTTTTGTTTTGATCTGAAGTGGTAGCCCAAGATGGACACTCAAAAGCCCTAAAGAGTTGGCCTTCACTTGCTAAATTGCTAAATGCAATATGTGCAGACTGCTGATCTGTTCTGATCATCTCAAAACATCGAAGTCTAAAATGCCTTACGAGAACAGAGCTTACCGTGACTTAATGTATTGAAACAATGGCTGAACATTGAACTTATTTAAATTACTACTCAATTACTAATCTCCACTGCAGAAATAATACACCTATAAGCACAAGAGGACAGTGATCATGGCTGTGTTGACCTTTTTCCTTCACGTTAAAACTTTTACTTTTCCTTTGGATCACATCTTTATAATCATTTTATAGTTTGATTTTCCTTTTTCCTCAATTTTGTGCCCTATTCTCTTTTCAAGACAAATAAACGTTTAGCTAAAATCAAACAAAAGCTTATTAAATATATTTGTAAGTAAATTCTATAGATGTTTTTTTTTTTCAGCAAGTCTGTTATTTTAATTTAACTTAACATTTGCATTTAGTATTTTTGTCAAACAAAGAACCTCAAAGGAAACAAATCCTGCACACCCCCAGAGAGGTTTTCTGGCCCCAAACCTGGGGGGTTGAGGTGGTTGGAACCATTAGAGCTTTGTTCAAAACACAGTGTTTGCACAATATCAAAATGTGATTGATTTGAGTATTGATATAACTGATGCTCCCTCCATGGTCACAACTTATCCGTCCTCTATTGGCTTTCATCATGATATTGCACCATGTCACAAAGCAAAAGTCATTGCAAGCTGATTTTACGTTCACAACAGTGGGTTCTGTATTTCTCAGCAGTCTTTCCAGTCATCAGATCTGAATCCAATAAAACACCGGTGATGGGGTAGAACAGGAGATTCATAGCATCGAAAGTACTTCTGAAAAATCTATATTTTTGTGATGCAATCATGTCAGGATAGAGCAGAATCTTTCCAACATCTTGTGGAATCCATGCCACAAACACTTTAGGCTGCTTTGAGAGCAAGGGGAGGTTCAATTTCGGTACTGTTTAGCATAGTGTTTCTTGTGAAGTGTGGAGTAACAATGCACACACGCACACATTCACTTTGTTAGGTGCGATTCTTTGTTTCAACACTCACTGTTCATTTTGAGTCCTCTTTACTCTGTTCTTTAATGATCAGGACCAGCACAGACCATTCTCAGCACTGCAGTGACGCTGATGTGTTGGTATAAGTGGATCAGATACAGATTCTGTATCTGTATCTGTGCTGCCTGAGCGTTCCTGGCTGTGTGGAGCTACAGTTCATTGAGGAAACCATGAATCCCTAAAACATGTACTGTGGCAAACTGAAGCATTATCCCCTCCCTTCAGAAACTGGACTGCATGGCAGTATTCTGCCATTATAACGACACCAAATGCACTCTCAAGATAAACCACTGCCTTGCTAAAGAAACTGAGAGCAAAGGTCAAGCATTTCTCCAGACCTAAACCCTATTGAGCATCTGTGGAAATAAAGAGATGTAATACAATAGTTATAAAAATGTGAAGGGTGTATTCACTTATGAGATACTGTATATGGTAAGTGAAAGTGATAACATGGACAGACAGTGTAGAAATAAGGTGGTGTACGTAAATAAGCAGGAAGTGTATGCATATAATGAATACACGACTACAGCATCTACAGGTCAACAAGCTTAATATCAAAAGGCTACCAGGGTAAACAAATCTGCGCTGTTGAGAGGCAGCAAACCCATGTAAACTGAACTGTGAGCAGTGTAAGTACACACGCACACACGCACACACTCTTTAACCTTGCAGTTATTGATTGCTCGCTCTTTCTGTCTGGAGTAACTTTCACACAGTTCCCTTAGGGCCTGACCTCACATCACTGCTGCGCTGTCACACACAGCATGTCAGCTACAGCACTGCCATGATACAACAGTGTTACACTACCACACACAGCACTAACAGCAAAATCATACAGCAGTTTATAGGCAAGTACCATATATATTAAAAAAATAAACAACCCATGCATACCAAATCACACACCAGAAATATTTGACTGTACTATACCTCTGTACAATTTGTCTAAACTGTGAGTGAATTAATCTAATAAAGACAAACTGTACATAAATCACTTCTGACTTCCTATTTCACTGGGGTATGAATATGAGGTGACAAATCAGATTTATTCCTATAGCACTGTTTGCAGTGGTGCATTTGTCTCAAAGCAGCTTTAAGTTTAAGGAAAATCTCGGGAGGACCAAGACTCAAAAAGGCATCCAACATCCTTGGGATCGCTTGTATGTTAAGTGTAAGAATGAAACAAATGGAAACAAAAAGTCTAGTAATAGCTCAAAAAAAGTGAAACAATATGCATATAGGTCTGCTTAGCAAAATGAGAAAGATTAGAGATCATACAAATGCATTCAGAGAAAAGCGTTCATAGACAGTATATACAGGGTTCCCTCGTTTATGGCGGGGGTTACGTTCCAGGACCACCAGCGATAAACGAAAATCCACAAAGTAGGGACGCTATATTTATTTAAGTGTTTATACATTATTTTAGCCGTAGAACTTGCAGAACGTTTGGGTTCTCGTTTTTGGTGCGTATTCATCCGCTGAATAAATACGTTATTGTAGTATTTTTAACTGATAAATAATCAAGCAACACGCTGAAGTAATCGAACGTCCTCTTCACTTTAACACGCCATACATCACTCTCGTATCACGCGTGCTCCGGCCGTACCGAGCTTACAGCACCTCATATCCCGCAACAGCTATTTACTGTAAATCGTTAGAATTCATATTTTTTATGTATTTTTATAAATTGCGATTTTTTTTTTATGTAAAAGCTCCACGAAAACCCACAGAACAGCGAAAATCCGCAATATATTTTTCCCATTAATATTTTTGGAAAACCCGCAATGTACCGAGTCTGCGAAAGGTGAACCGCAAAGTGGCGAGTGTACACTGTACATACTTGTAAATACCTGTTTAGATTCACCAGCCATTTAATATTTAATGAGCCAAGCATATGGCAGAAATTCATGATTAATATTACCCGCAGAAGCTTAAACAAAGCAGTAGAATGGGGAAGGAATGGCAGTAGGTCCAATAGAGAATGGTCTGAAAAAAGAGAACATATCCAGTGAAGCCAGTTCCCTGCGTGAAAAAGACTTGACCCCAGAGAAGATTGTCCTGTTTCAAGCTGATATAAAGGCAATAGTAATTCAGATAATCACTCGTGACAAATGAGGCATACAGAAGAGCATGTCAATGCACAATACATCAAACCTTGCGGCATATAAGCTACTGCAGCAGAAGATCATATTGGCGTCACTCTGCTAAGGACATTCAAACGAGATTACAATTTAAACTCTTACTGCTACAACACTGGTTAGATTGTAGGGTCAGAATTTGGTGTAAACAACATGAAATTCTGGATGCATCCTGCGTTTAATGGTTCAGGCTGCAGGTGGTGGAGTAATGCTTTGGGGGATATTTTCTTGGCATGTTATGGGCACCTTAATACCATGTGAGTATAATTTAAATGCCACAGCCCATCTGAGTACTGTTACTGTTACTTACCATCCCTTTAAGGGGTTTATCATCTTCTGTTGGCTACTATCCACAGGATAATGCACCAAGTCACAAAAACCTCAAATCATTACTGCCAAAAAAAATCCCTGTGCTCAAATAGCCTCCGCAGTCACCAGATCTCAATCCAATAGAGCACCTTTGGGATGTGGTGGAACAGGAGATTCGCATCATGGATGTGAGGCCGACAAATCTGCAGCAACTGGGTGATGCCATTAGGGGTGTACTTTGTGTACTTCTGGCAAGAACGCGTTGGGTGTTTTGTCTGGTCAGAAAAAAAAAGACAAGGAAAGCTGGTGGTGGAATGAGCAGGTTCAGGAGTGTATTCAGAAGAAGAACACAGCAAAGAAAAAGTGGGATAACTAGAGAGTAGGCAGGAGTACTGTGAGGCTAATCGCATAGCTATGATGAGTTGTATGACTGTACAGTCGTAGTACAGTTGTAGGCTGGACAATAAAGAAGGAGTAAAGGACGTGTATCGTTTGGCTCAACAGAGAGATAGAGCTGGAGAGGATGTACAGCAGGTTAGGCAGATAAAGGATAGAGAGGGAAATGTACTAGTGAGTGAATAGAGTGTTGAGTAGATGGAAGAAGTACTTTGAAGAATTGATGAATTAGGAAAATGAGAGAGAGAGGAGGACAACGGGGGGAGAGATAGTCGATCAGGAAGTGCAGAGAATTAGTAAGGTGGAAGTGAGGGCAGCTTTAAAAAGGATGAAGAATGGAAAGGCAGGTGGTGACACACCTGTGGAGGTATGGAGATGTCTAGGAGAGAAGGCAGTGGACTTTTTGACCAGGATGTTTAACAAAATCCTGGAGAGTGAGAAGATGCCTGATGAGTGTAGAAGCAGTGTACTGGTCCCCATTTTTAAGAACAAGGGTGATGTGCAGAGCTGCAGTAACTACAGAGGTATAAAGTT
>JAUZST010000896.1:23993-41459 GCA_034779995.1 Parotocinclus haroldoi
ATGAACGCGGGCGAAGCTTATAAAGAGTCCTCGCTGATCCGGGACAGGTGTGCACAATCAAGGCACGCCTGCGCAGTTGTCAGGGGTGACAACAGTGTTATTGGGGAAACTTATTACACACGTAGACCCGCAGTGATTAAAAAAAACCGACATTGCACAGATTAATCTTTTGCTTTAATTTCTCTCTAAAGTGAATGTAAATTCATAGCGCCTTAACTAACCAATAATGAAATGTTACATTTTGTTTTACAAGCAGTGCTGTTTTTAGTGTGTAGTCTTGTCAGTATTAGCTTACAGTGTGTTGAGAGCTGTGAAAGTCCCAAATATTACTTCCGATATTATTGTCCTTGATCTTAGATGGAGGGTAAGGAGCCTAATCCACAAAGTAGTGATTGTGTCTTTGGTTGCAAATTTTAATTCCAGCTGACAGGTGCTATACCTGATACCAACATCAGTTTGTCTTTAAACAATTTAAGATTCTACTTGGTTGGAATGAAAGCCTGCTGACACACCTTCCATGGTGGATTAGATTCTCCACCCCTGCACTTCACCATGCAAACATCAGTCATCATTTTGAGATCATGACGAGTTTGAGTAATGGTACATGTAATTAAAGCGCAAATATTTACATACTAATCACAAAGAAAACCATATGAATGTCCCTTCATCAGCTTCCTGGTTCTCTATAAAATGGAACAGCAGGCAGCACACTCAAACTAACATAAGCTTTAAAATGTTTTAAAGACAAATTCAAGGCTACAGGTTTTTTATGAATAAAAGCTTACTTGCTGGTTGTTAAACTTTTGAAAGCAGTAGAAGACATGGTGGTCTACATCTGTAACATCCTGCTGGGGCATTATAGCGCAGATGCATAATAGCAATGCCTTCACACTACTGAATGTATGCTAGAAAGACATATGGTATAAATACATATAAGGTATGGAAGCACCAGACTATATACCAGACATACCAATGTAGCATACTACATAACCATTTACAATACTAAATAACATTCCAATGTAGAAAAATATAACTATTTTAATTATAATATGGACTATTCATCAGAACCATGTGAATTAAAAAACAAACTCTGCAAAGCTATCATTGTTGGGCCCTTGAGCAAGGCCAATAATGCACAACTGCTTAACCCATCTGCTTAACCCACCAAACCAAGCTGCTGTGGACAAGGGCATATACCGTGCTGTTATTATTGTGGCATAATATGTATTCACACTCCTGGAAAAGGCAGGGATTGATGCTACATGAAACTTAATCTTATGTAGAAACATTTGCCTTGTTAACCACACAACATATTAAACCAAAAAAAATTGACTTAAGGGAATTATTATATGCTGTTTCTGGTTGTTTAGCAGATTGGAATCACCACCTGTGTCCTTTGTTATGACCTCCAAAGTTTTTTCGAGGTTCTCCCCAGCCCTCTACTGCCAACTTTGCCTAACATTTCCATTTACTACAAAAAAAGAAGCCACAAGTCACCACTTAGCCACTGCTAAAGCGGATCAAATCACACTTCAAACGTTGACTGGAATTTAGTAAGAACTTGTTTTTTACAGTGTTATGCTTCGCATGTTGAGTATCTATACATTGTGTTGTCAATCGTTTCGACACCAGGGACAAAATTGTAGACCTGCACAAGGCTGGGAAGGGCTACAAGACAATAAGGGAACAACTGTTGGCACAATTATAACCAGATTTAAATCTACATTGCTTTTACAATCCCATCTACATAATTACACAAGTAATCACACATGCGTTTGTTTAGTGCAGCAGGTGGCAGGTTTCCAACTGAACACTGGTCCTCCCTTCTTTCCTAATCTTTCGTAATCCAAATCATGAACCTGTATTTATCTCAACAGAAACAACTGCTGTCCTATTTTTATTTTCATAATGTAACACTTTTATTTTCATAACAGACAAGCTTACAAGCACAACAACAAAATAAAGATTTCAGCAAACGGTTAGGTCAAAATGGTCAGCATGATTACTAAAGGATATTTTTCACTGCGCTGGAATTGCTCCCCTAAATCCATGTCTAGTGTGTAATAAAGGACTGTCATGTGGGTAATCTTTAGGTCTGCTGTGGCAAGGATGAATCATCTTTACTCAAAAGGTAAAAGCTTAAATGTGTTTGTGTGATATCCATTCCTTGTAAGAGGTATGAGTAAAATATATTATGTGTGAGTAAAACCTCACATAAAAACTTTCTTTACAATGTACTACTGTATATGGACCTTCGGATGTCACATTTATTATTGTCTAAAAATGTATTTTATTTAATTTATTAATTTAATTATTTTTAACAAATGTATGTATTTAAGTGTTTAGCAATTTATGTAACAATGTATGTTTATTTCTCAAACTAAATGGCTATGCTAAATGTCAGTTTCTACTCCAATTCTAGTCCATAGATGCTAAACACATACAGTGTCTCACACAGTATACTAGTACACCCCTCACATTTTTAAAAAACTATTTTATTGTATCTTTTCATGGTACAACATTGAAGATTGAAGACACTTTGATACAATGTAAAATAGTCAGACTACAGATTGTATAACAGTGTAAATTTGCTGTTCCCTCAAAATAACACACAGTCATTAATGTCCACTGGCAACAAAAGTGAGTACACACCTAAGTGAAAATAGCCAAATAGTGCCCATAGTGACAATATTTTGTGTGGGGCTTTAAAAACAATGCCAAAACATTGAATGTGAGCTGCAGCATGGTGGCTAAGGCCATACAATGATTTAACACTTTTTACTTAGAACAAGCCTCACCATGGTCAACCAAACAAGTTAAGTGCACATGCTCAGCATTATTAAAGAGGCTGGCTTTTGAAAATAGACATTGGAGTGCTGCCAGCATTGCTGCAGAGGTTAAAGGTGGGTTAGCCTGTCAGAGCTCAGATCATACACCACACACTGTATAAAACTGTATCACACTGTCTTGGTCTGCATGGTTGTCATCCCATAAGGAAACCTCTTCTAAAAACGATGCACAAGGAAGCCTGGACACACTTTGCTTATTTGTTTCAGATGGTGTCAAGCATATGTGGTGAGGAGTACAAAGTACAAAAAAGTGTGTCTTGCCTGAATGTCATGGTTTGGGGCTGCATGAGAGCTGCCAGCTGCAAGACGCTACAGTTCATTGAGGGAACAATGAATACCAACATGTACCAACCCTTCAGAAACTGGACCAAGATGACCACTGCCTTGCTAAAAAAACTGGAGGTAAATGTCAAGCATGTCTCCAGACCTAAACCCTATTGAGCATCTGTGGAGGAGTGTAAGGTCCCTAATATCCACCAGCTCCTTAATGCCATCATGGAGGAATGGAAGAGGAATCCTGTGAAGCTCTAGTGAACTCCATGCCCAAGAGAGCATTGACACTTTTGAACACCTTGACCTATGGGTGTACTGACTTTTGTTGCCAGCATTTTAGAAATTAATGGCTGTAAGTTGAGTGATTTTGAGGGCACAACAGATTTTATACAAGCTGTATACATAAATTATACAAGCTGCAGATGGTCTACTTTACGTCATATGAAAGTGTCATATCTTCAGTGCTGTTCCATGAAAAAAATATAATAAATTAGTTCTCATATCTACAAATATCTGACAACACAGTGGGTTAAACACATGACGATTGGCTAGATTTACTATCCCATGCAGACACAATTTTTTTTTTATCATAGTGTGAATTTTAACTGAAATAAATATTATTCATGTCATGATTTGATGTTTTGTTTACTTATTTTTAATTTAATTTATTGTCATAAAAATATTCATTTGCGGAACTACGCCACATTGCGGTATGTGTTTCGCACTGACACTTTTACGTGTCAGAACCTCTCCCTGCAACATGCTAGCAGAGACATAGAATATAATAGCTTGTACTCTGCTTAACCCAAGAAGAAGCATGAAGCTTTAATTACGTATTCCTAGAAGTGCTGAGTTCCAATCAGTTGACTGTTGTGACTTCTTACTAAAAATAATATTAGAAATAAATCAATTAATACCTGAAGAACCACCCTCTATATTTGTATCACAGTAGCATAAAAAGGCTGTGACCAGGGTCATGTTTGGTCAACAACAGTTGTTCAATTAACAACCTGTTTCACACAATGTAACAAGTTTGTTAAATGGCGTATATCTTTAGCTGAAAATACTTTTTGGTTATTTCTGTGCGAGTGTCAGCCATTCCTGTGTTCACAGATTATTTAAACAATCACATTCAGGGCTACACACCTTCAGAAACAAAGAACAGTAATTCTAAAAAGCGCTAGTTAACCACAGGCCTTTATTTATAATCCAGCTCATAGTACATAGTCTTGGTTGATGTTTTCCCCTTATAGTGCTAATACAATATGGTGCTATAGGCACACAAAAATTAGGGGTCCCTTCAGAATGAAATATCCCATAATGGATATCCCTCTATATTTTCTATGCCAATGAGTTGTCCAGATACCTTATCCAACAACAAAAGCAACAAAACACAAATTGTCTTATAACTACTGAAATTAAGCTGTCATTGCCACCCCCTTAACCTATATACCTGTTGAATGATGTCACAAATCAGTGGATGCAATGGAACCTCAGTCAGTCAAACACAGAAGGCAATCTAAATGCAAATCGTCTTTCTTAAAGCTAAGACTCTACTTTATATATTTATAAACCACCCAAGTGACTACTACAACCTTTAAGGGGCTGCCGTTGTCTAAATTTTCATGCTGGCTAAATAAATAGTTATAGTTATTTATTAAATCTTGTGCAGAAGTGCACATGACATGAAAACTTTAGACACGACAGAGGTTCTTAGATACAACTTTACGTGGAAAATGGAGCAAGTGATCAGTTCAGAAGTAAACAAACTGATTAATGTGCTCTTGGTGCTCTACTGAGTTACAACAACAATCACACAACCAAAATGACCAAATGACCCCCACAGTCTTAACCAATTCCAACGCAAAAAAGTCCTGTAGAATATGTATAATCAGATCGCTTGGGAGCAACTGAATACATTTGGGCATGTAGACATAGTGTAGATAACATGCTGAAATGTAAAGTTTAAAATGAGCACCAGAATTGGGAAGACTTAACTGAAATAAATGAAATAATCACTTGTTATATATATATCATGTTGAACCTTGGAGCAGATGGGCTACTGCAGCTACCACACTGGATGCTCCTCCCATCAGCTAAGAACATATAACTGAGGTTACAATTTGCACAGGCTTACCAGAATTGGACAACAGAAGATCTGATAAATGTTGCCTGGTCTGATGAGTCTCAATCACTACTATGACAGATGGTAGTGCCAGAATTTGGTATAACATGAAATCATGGATCCATCCTGCCATGTTTTAACAGTCTAGGCTCTTAGTGGTTGTAAAGTGCTGTGTAGCATAATTTAATACCAGTTAAGCATCAGTGAATCACACAGCCTACCTGAGTATTGTTGCTGACCATGTCTATCCCTTTATGACCACAGTTTTGCACATGATGTCGTGAAGCTTAAATCACCTCAGATTTTTTTCTTGAACATGAAAGTGAGCTCACCATAGTAACTGATCCACAGCCACTAGCTCTCTGTCCCATAAAACATGTTTTGTGAAGTGGTGTAGGAAGTGGGAAGGGAGATTCCCATCATGGATGTGCAGCTGAAAAATGAGCAGCAGCTGTGTGATGCTGTCAAGTTATTATGGACCAAAATCTCTGTGGAGGGTGGCACAGTGGCTCGGTGGGTAGCACTGTCGCCTCACAGGGAGAAAGTCCTAGGTTCATTTCCAAGTTGGAGTCTATGTGGAGTCTGCATGTCCTCCCTGTGTCTGCATGTGTTTACTTTGGGTAATACAGTTTCCTCCCACATTCCAAAGACATGCATGTTAGGTTAACTGGTGTCTCTAAAGTGCCCCTTTGTGTATGTGTATGACTGGAACCCTGTCTAGGGTTTGTTTCTAACTTGCGCCCTGTGCCGCCCGTTAGGCATCAGCTATCCCATGACCCTGTAAAGGATCAAGCAGAAAATGACTGAATTAATCAATTAATGGAATGTTATACACATAACTATGTTTTGGCTATTACATAAGAAATGTAAAATAATATACATATTGTGTAATGTTCTTCCTATTAAGGCTGGCCATGACAAACTGTGATGAAAATGAAAATGAAGTTTGCTCCAGTGTTGATAACAGCAGGTACAAGAATCAGGGTATGAACACTAGTAGTTAAAAGAGTCACCCAGGCAGCAGCATGCAATGTTTTCAAACCTTTCTTGTGGAACATCAGAGGGAACCCTTTGGCACATGCAGAGTGAATGACAGGTAGCTCTGTCTTGCAATCGTTATCCAGGTTTCTCTTACAAGAACAATGCCGTCTCTATCGCTCTCCATCTCTGTCTATATTTCTGTCTCTCTCTCTCTCTCTCTCTCTCTCTCTCTCTCTCTCTCTCTCTCTCTCCCTCCCTCACACACATACACACACACACTATCTGACTCACTCTCTATGCACTCATGCATATACACATTTCCTAGACTTTCCTAGTTCTTACTTTTTTATTAATTGAGGTGTTACCTTAAGCATGTGAGGTGTTTAGTACTGGACAAAGAAACTAAGTAAGAAATTACTTGACCCAAATAGCTTCACAATAGCAAGTTTATTTAATTTTAATACAACCGTTAGGTTACTGTCTGTGGGAATATGTGAAATTAATAAGTGAAATTTTCAGAATTCAGGATTTTTCAAGTTATTTTTAAATCACATGCAACGCTAAACTTACTGATATTCCAACCAAACAATAACAATAAGTTACAACTGGATTGCTGAACAAGGACAAAGATGGTTTTGCAAGTTGTTGGACTGCACAATTAACAAAAATACCAATTTACGTTAATACATTTAATATCTTTTTCAAATCTATTTAATAGCCAAATCTATTGTCTTATTATACTAAATTGTATGTAGTTTCATTTATTTTACATTGATTGGTCTGTAGAATATTATCATTGTTGTTATTATTACTGTGCCTGAACTGTGCCTGTTTCACTTCACCTCAGGGTTCTATCCAGGCCACGACTCAGGAGGACTAGATTTTTGTTTTAAGGCTATGCTGATTAGGTGAACACTGAGGCAGAGTGGAAGAGTAGTACCATATTGCATCAACCCTAGAGAAGCTGGCTGTTTTTTTCTTTTCCCTCAAAACTACAAAATACAGTGAAAAGAAAGACAAAGGCTGAATCCTGTCTGCCCTCTTTTTATTCTCCGGTTATCCTTTACCTCATAACTATATTGAGAGCTATTTATATTACTTTAATTAGTGAGTTTTGTGTACTTCATTATTAAAATATAATTAGTAGAACACATGTACAACAGAAAGCAATAAAATAATCAAAACTAACTATTTTATTTAGATGTCCTTTGATTTACCACATAACTTTAAAAGTGTGTGCACTCCCTAGTGGTTGCAACTAAGAAATAGAAATAGAAAAAAGCTCATTATCAGGGCAAAATCAATCTCTGTATGTCTTTTTACTAAACCGTAAAACTACCATCAAGCAGTTAATGTTCTTTGTGTTAGAGTACTGTAGTACCACAGTTAATTCACAAGAATTATTCAAGTTTAGAACATACTAAAACTATTGGAGTAGATTTGGGAGCTGAACGCTCTCCAGCATCCTTGTGTTCTTTGTTTATTTGTTTGTTTATATTATATTTTTGACAGTGTGTTGTGTTTTGTCCTGGCTGTTAGATTTGTCCTTGAGTTTGTATTGTAATTATTATGTTTAATTTTTTTATCATATTATTTTTAAACAGTTGGTAAACAATGGTTTGGTACTGTTGAAGAATGAAGGCAGAGAGTTTAATCTAAATATGTAATAATCTAAATATATACAACCATTGTTTCCAAATGCATAGGGTATTTTTATCTTTATTGCTGTCACAAAATCCAAGCCAACTTAAGTGAAATATAATACTTAACTGTATGGATTTTGAATTTTTCAAATTGTATCCTACATTTGACAGTGTGTTATACTATAGGTGGAGCCTCATTTAAAGCATGAAGTGAAATTGTACATCCATGTGTCATGACCACATGGTGAGTTAGGTTGTGCTAGACAAAATTAGAGACATTGTTGACAAATCTGGACAGCTGGCCGCTGTTTAGCAGAGCATGAGTGCGTCTATTTGGGCATTACCCACAGGTATGGGTCAGTCTATCACCCTTCATCCCAAGTCCTTGTGGAAAGGGTCAATGGGGTGATAAAGGACAAACTAAGCAGAACCTCAAATGAAATGGGTAGATGCACTTCCCTTGGTGCTCATGTCAATGAGATCAAACCCAAAAGGGGAATTTGGATTCTCCTCACATCAACTGCTCACCGGGAGGTCCATGCTAGGACCACCCAGAGACAGAGTGGTGGAAAATTCAGGGTCCTCTGGGAAAAGGAGGAGGGTAAGTACATGGAGGTGCTACGAAATCTTATAGATAGTATCTCTTCTAAAAATAAAAAAAAACAGGACCAAGACTCCTGTATGCATCAGGTGACGGTGTTAAATTTGTTCACTAAAGCAAGGGCACAAGATCTACCCAAGCTAGAGGACTTGCGTGAGAAACTAGAGACCCACAAAGTGACTAAGATATCGATGCCTATGCTGGGCTGCGGCCTAGAATCGGTTTTATCGGCCCATTGTAAAACAACTACTACTGCCAAGAAAATAGAACTGTGACTGAGAAATTGAATAACTTGAAAAACATGATGGAAGAGGGACTAATATGACTAGGGTGTAGAAAGTGGGTGGCGATGACAATTTTGGGACTAACTACACTAGTGATATTGGTAATAATGTACAGTCTCGCCTGCCCAACCAACAACAGAAAAGCCACTGTGACTAATAATATAGGATCTGAATCTAACACAAGGCCATCTAGAGGTTCTATACCCCTGTAAGTGGTACCATTTACCATAACCAATTTCGAAGTAATACAGATAAACACAACCCGTGCCTAGTGATGGAAATAGATTATGAAGAAACAACCATAGTGGTTTTCAACTTTTTTAAGAGTGGTATCGAAATCACCAGATGGGTGTCTGTGGATAGGCAACATTAGATCGATGCACCTTTGACTGACGTAAACTTGACTAGGACACAAGTTAAGATGATTTTGCACTTCATTCAATTCAATTAAATTCAGCACTGATAATCTAACAACTGCATTCAATTTTAACATCAGAGTTGACCAACATGGCATGAACATGTACATTTGTGTATCATCAAAGGCAAAACCAAGAACATAACCTCAGTTGCAAAATAGTGATGATGAAGGTGCCAAAAAAGCAGTAGTGCTGAGCACAGACAGAATGACCTGGAGGAACCCACAGGGACAGGATATGATTGCTCTAATATATGGTTAGAATGGGTCATGTACACAGCAGTCTCAATAAAGGTGGACAATTGTTTTGTATGCGCTGCTGCAAAACCTAATCTGGCAACACACCCCGTGGTGGCAGATGACAATGACACCTGGACATCTTGGATTTAACAACGTTACATCCAACTTACACCCCATGACTAAGCAAAACATCTGCATCAATATCAGATCCTATAAGGGCAATTATACATGTTTCAGCTCAACAAGCTCAGGTGGTGTGATCGAGAAACTTTAGTGATGGATGGTCCTCTGAGACATATGAAATAGGGAGCGGTTTAATGACAAAAATTATACTAGGGTTGACTTGTTGTGGTTATGTGAAGATATGCTTTGAAGGGGCAGTAGAATTGGAAGTGTGCTCTGGTTTTTTTGATTATTGTTAGGATTCGCTCCCGGCTCTACCTCCCTGCTCTCCATCCACAAATACCACACACTCCCTTAGCTCCTGTTTATGTTTTCCCCAGCGCGGCGTGCGGTGTGTCTGTGTTTTGTCTTTGCAGGGATCGATTGGACCGGGTTTCTCCTACCCCCACGCCTACTTATCAGCCACACCGGTTTTGGATTAACAATCATCATCACCACTGCATAAAACACCGGCTTAAACATCCAGAAATCGCCAGAACATTCAATTATCTATACAGTACCTGGTCGCTAACGCTAACGTTAATGCTAAAGCTAACTGTAGCTCATACGGAGCTTTCGTTTTGTGCATTCTGCCTTTGAGTGTTGTTATATCCATGTTACGCTAAGACCGTTCTGCTGTTTACCTTTAGATTTAGATGCCTGTTTCCTGAACCTGTTCGCTGCAACCTGGTCTCCACGGATTATGCACCGGGCCCCCTATCCTTCTTTTCCTGTCTGGGAACCACCCTCCCGGTGTTTGCCGTCTTTCCCATACCCAGAACCGAGGACTGAACGCAATCATCGAACGGAACCGGTACCCTCTTCCCCTCTTCTCCTCCGCATTTGACCTACTACAAGACACCACATACTTCACAAAACTAGATTTACGCAATATATACGCTATATCACTTAGTGCGCATCAAGGAAGGGAATGAGTGGAAGACCCCACTGGGCCACTTCGAGTACCTAGCCATGCCATTTGGACTCACTAACACCCCGGCCGTGTTTCTGTCCCTCATAAATGATGATAAATGATGTGTAACGGGATTATCTCAGCCATTTTGTGTTTGGATACCTGGACGACATCCTGATTTTCTCGCGATCCACAGAGGAACACAAAAGGCATGTTCGACTATCCTCTCCCACCTCCTTGAGAATCGTCTCTTCGTCAAGGTCGAAAAGTGCATGTTCCATACGGAGACAGTGCACTTCCTGGGGTTCATTATTCAAAAGGGGCGAGTCAGGGCAGACCCTGAGAAGATTCGCGCAGTAGAAGAGTGGCCTAAACCCTTGGGTCGTAAAAAACTACAGTGGCTCCTAGGATTCGCCAATTTCTATCGCCGCTTCATTCAGGGCTACAGCAAGGTAGCGACACCCCTCACAGCCCTCACCTCCACTAAGGTGTCCTTCAAATGGACTGTCAAGGCTGACCGGCCATCCACCACCTTAAGGAGCTCTTCACATTAGCCCCATTCCTGGTTCAGCTCGACCCCACACGGCAGTTCATAGTGGAGGTTGATGCATCAGATTCTTCACCCCTGCGCCTTCTTCTCCCAACGCCTCTCCCCAGCAGAGGCAAATTATGACATGGGCAGCATGGACCACTTTGCCGTCAAATTGGCCCTCAAAGAATGGCGGCATTGGCTCAACCTGGCGTACATCCAGAGCCGTTATATCCATGGTACACTAAGATCGTTCTCCTGTTTACCTCTACAGATCCAGATGCCTATTTCCCGAACCCGTTGGCTGCAACCCGGTCTCCATACAGACATCATCCTGATCCCAGAGGACACGCACTCCGCCGCCGCACTGGTTCTCCGGTTATCTGTCTCGCACGTTCACACATTCAATTTTGGACACGACACTCCACACACCTTATGCCTTTTGGGATCTGCATACAACAGGGAGTGAATGACCCAGCAGATGTGATGAGACACCATCGCCAGAGAAGGGAGGTGAAGCCAGGTGGAGCTTTTGACAAGTCTGTTTGGATAGATGGTTCCTGGGGAGGTCTTGATGAATTTAAAGCTAAAGATCCGATTGCATCAAGATTCGAAAGTGTTTTCTTTTGGTGGTCCATGATTAATAAAAATGTGGATTTTACGAAATTACCTGTATTATAATCAACAAAGGATTGTCAGCTTAACCATACATGCTGTGAATGGATCAATTGGACAAAACTTCTCTCATGGCCATACAGAATCGAAGCCTTGTGCCTCGTTTGCGTGCACGCTCTATCAGGTTCATTGAGGGAGTGATCTCTAAGGGAGCTCCTGAAGGTGAAGTGGAGGAGAAAGTGACCCTGCTGAATGTCCAGAATCGTTGGCCCCAAGACTTTATCGAACTGAATCGGGGAAAGGAGTAAAATTGCGCTTGAAATGATGATTAAAAGCATTATTGTAGTAGTCTGAATTGTATGTCTTATCAGGGATTTAACTTATCATAAGGTAGATGTATTGATTATCACTTACATAACATTGTGGACTGTATTTTTGATTATACGCACTCTCATATCAGCATATTTGCATACACTTACACGGGCACTCGTGGGGTCTGTTGTTGTGTCATGGCACATAATCATTTAAGAGTAGATGACTCTTGTTGGTCCCCTGGAAAAAGGTTTAGTTTGACAGTCTGAAGCCAAGAAAAGCAGAGGTGGTGGGTCCGCTCTGGTCACACAACGATCATTGTTTTAGGGCTGTCGGGATGATTCTGGAAAAAGTCTAGTTAGTTTCACACAACATGTAGAAGTTGGTTGTTTCAGCTGCTCTGGATCAAAAAATGCAGGAGAGGATATTTCAAAATAAATATGAAACGATCAAGAAAGAAGCATTTGATTTAATTTCATTAAACAAGATCATCAAAAAATCAAATGAAAAGTCAAAGAAAGTTGTTTGATTATGCACATGAGATGCAAACTTAATTATCATGATTGAGTAGCAAGTGACTTATTCATGGGAGTGAACAGAAGCATGTAAGACTGGCATTGATATTGACATAGATCTGAGACCAAATGATTTTGGTGACTGTTCTTAATGATGTATCTGTCAAGCAAATGTAAATTAGTTTACAGTTTGTGTGTGAGTGTGTGCAAAAACATGCTGGACCTGAAATATATGCTGGGAACAGCTCATGACACCAGTCGTGACTACGATGTTCTTGACTATAACAAAGCTTAGAATAGTGTTTTAACAAGCAATTAATCAATAAAAATGGTGATAAAAAGCCAAAAAAAAGTTTTTTTAAATAAATGTAAAAATAGTATAATTACTATGTTTTGATAGCCATATGCATTAGAGATAAAATACCTTGATATAATTATACATTATTCCATGACCCATTTGAAGGTCAAAATGGTGTGGCTGGTAAAGTCTAGACAGTGCTGATTAATCAGGTCTGACTGAAATGAATCACTTCATACTTATTCATAAACATTGCTGAATGTATTTCATGTAAGAGTAATTTACTGTACACACACCCAGATATGTTTTTTTTAACAAAATGCATATATTTTCAGTATAAACATAAAACACAGAACTACAGCATTTTTATCCACAATGTGAGCTGTGGTTACACCTTCTAGCTAGATGATGATCCAACACAAATCTTCAAACAAATGAATGTCCCTAAAAGATCCAAAGAAAATTAAAAAATATCCAAAATTTCCTTTGTATTCTTTACTCTTATTAAAAAAGAATACATGCTGTTATGTTGTACAAATGGTACTAAATGTGAGCTGGCAGTAACTGTTAAAAGGTTTTTGTAGTAAGTAAATGCATAAGTAAATGAGAGACTTTACTAATGAACGCTGTAAGGTTAAGTTAGTTAACACATTTTAAAAATTAAGGATCTCGGTGTATGTACAAATTGAGTACAAATTGAATTAAGGAGCATGCAGACTATTTTGCTTCTTAGATGTTTCATGTATTATGTATCTAGTGTATCTTGTATCTTGATACACTTTACTTTGGTGGCAAATAGTAACACTTTTTTCACTAAGGTACACTGTACATAACATAAAACACAGATGAGAGCATTTTATAGTATTGATAATATGATATAACACACAATGTCCATGATTTCCAAAAAACCACTTTGCATCAATCTATCGCAGATGAGCTCGGGTTCAGAGAAGCTGGCAGTGTTTCTGGGTGTTGTTAATATGACTTTCACTTTGACTGGAACAGTTTAAAATTGCACTTGTAGATGGAGTGATGAAAAGTTGTTCACTGACAATGAAAGTGTTTCTGAGCCCATGTGGTAATATCTGTTACAAAATGATGTCGGTTTTTAATGCATTGCCATCTAAGGGATTAAAGGTCACTGGCATTCAATGTGAGTTTTCAAACTTGCCGCTTACTTGCAGAGATTTATACACATTCTCTAAATCTTTTGATGCTATTATGGTCTGTAGATAATTAATTACTTAAATTATTTGCAATTGCACAATGAGAAACGTTGTTCTTAAACTGTTGGACTTTTTGCTCATGCAGTTGTTCACAAAGTGGTGAACCTCACCCCATACTTGCTTAGGAACGTCTAAGCCTTGCTTCATGCCACTCACCTATGGAATGTTCTAAAGAAGTGTTTTTTGAACATTACTCAACTTTCCCAAACTTTTGTTGCCCCTGTCCCAACTCTTTTGGAACATGTCGCAGGCATCAAATTCCAAATGAGTGAATATTTGCAAAAAAACAATAAAGTTTATCCATTTAAACATTAAATATCTTGTTTTTGTATTGTATTCAATTGAATATAGGTTGAAAATTATTCTGCTTTAATTTATGTTTTACATAATTCCCAACTTCACTTGAATTGGGGTTGTAATATGAAATCTCATATCTTTTGTCTTTAATTAATAAATTAATAATTAATTTAAATAATTATTAAATGATTTTCTTAAATATTTCCTTATGCGTCATACTGATGTAATCATTGCATTAAGACAGACTACACCTCATTCACTCAATGGCAAGTGAGGACAACTTTGCAGTTGAGACAAACAAAACAACTGTGACAACACACGATCCCATGCTATACGACAAATACTTAAGAAGAGACTAATGGAATGCCATAAGCTGCACCTTCCTGACACACAAGTTTGTTACGCTCTGGAAATTCATGTATGTACGCAACAAAGAAATTAAGAGATAAGAGGAGATTTAGAACATAGATCTAAGACAAAACTATTATTACAGGATGTTCCACATTTGTTGTAAGAAAATATTTTAATGGAAATTACATTTATGCATGTTATAGCATTCTAAGAATAACTGTATAGTTATTATTCCCATAATACCTACGGTATAGATGTTCTTACAGATAAGCGTCAGCAACCTCTTACTAGCAAACTATTGCTATTATTTTATGGTGTAAAGAAAATGTATTTAAATAAGTTATAAAAACACATACTTAAACAATCTGAAGTTACATGTGCAAAATTTGCAATTTATCTATTTACACAACATTACTAGGAATTTTATTCAGAATGAGTCATGCTTTGAGTCATGTGTCAATAGAATGTACTATTTAGCAATAGCAGAGTGTCTGCATGTTCTGTGCCAAGTGTCATTATAAACAGAAGTATTGTTTAGTCACACTGAAAGGTGACTGTAAATAGTGGAAATCAGGAAGGGGGAAGAAGTAGGCTTCATTACCAGCTCTGGTGTGTCATAGCAGCCTGGGGTCTATATAAGACATGGGTTTTAACAAAGTCGCTCATATGAGCACCAGAAGATCCACCTGCTGCTAGAGGGAAGACACATCCCACATAGCTGTGAGTATATATATATATTTTTTACTCTTCTTATAATTCACTATTGTTGTTTATTACCTATAACCAAAACGAGTGTTTATATGTGGACTACCAAACTGGGTTTTACAGGATCATGGTTTTGGCTTTCAAATCAACGTCATTTATGAAATGCTGGTTTAAAGTACACAGATTAAGACTGTTCACAATATGGCTGAATCTTAAAGTGAATTCAGAATTCATAATACAACCTGGAATGCTTTCATTTATATAAAGAAAACCAATCTATTTATTTCTTCAAGCCACAATAAACAGGAGTTTTGTGTTCATATTGCTGTGTGTGCTATGTGATTTCCTATTAAATCTAGTCATCACACCATCTAATATAATTTTAGTGTGAACTTGTCTAAGATTGCTACTGTGTATTGGCTTGATCAAACTGCTGTTCATATTCAGGTCTCGTTTTGTAGACTGTGACTACAGTCTAAATCGCTTTGAAGTCAGGCCTGAAGCAGCTCATTTGTATAGTAATACACCATAGTCAATTCAATGGAAATGTACTGTGAATTGTAGGATATGTGGCAAGCATTAAGGAATGCATTGTTTGATGTGGATTATTTAAATAAACAGAGATTCTATGTACAGCACCCAGTTTTGTGCAATATGTTAAGGATGACAAGAGAACACAATAATAATCATCCATAAGTGTGCTATATTTGAAGCAAATGCAGCTACAGAATACTAATGTAGATATAACATTTTACAAAATGACAATATTATTCATGTTAAACCTAAGCTATAAAGCAACCCTTTTCAAACTACAAACCTGGCCTTCCACTTAGAACAATGCACAATGAGGTCTAACTAAAAAAAGCCATCATGAGAAACCTGTAGCTTATAAGAATGACAGGAAAACCTTTGAACATTGAGCAAGTCTTGTTCCCACAAAAAGTGCTTTCATTAATGTGATGTGAACTCCATAATCCTACAGAGCTTAGAGGTATCAGTTATACAGTCAGCTATTTGATCCTATATAGTAAAAATACTTGGTATCTTGCCAAAACTGTTACTAAATGATAACATAATAAGGTTTCCAAGCAGGTATATGCCAATCAGGTATATGCAATGTTATTCAGGACATATAATTTTCATGCTGAATGTCATTTTCACTACTGAATGTCATCCTGTGCAGATTTGTAAGTGCTTAAGGCTAGAATGGGCAATAAATGATATTGTTATAAGCCATGTATATAAAACTATTAGAACCCTTTGAAATCACTCACTTTTGTGCAATCTTCTGGATGAGATAAATCCTACAGACAGAGTCCAAAATAAAATAGTAGAAGCTGTTATGGGCACTAAGAGTGGAACCAACTCCATATTAATGCCTATGGATTTAGAATGAGATGGCATAACAGCTTTTGTAGCTGTAATGTGCTAATGTCTCACACAGAAACTGAAGGTGTGTGTGGGGTGTGCAGATGGTGTACAGTACAGGTTGTACAGAGAGAACATAGGTTAGCAGTGGCAGCTCTTTAAATGTTTTGTGAATGTACATTTGTATAACAAATTAATTAGGCCTATGATATAATTTAAAATAAAGGGAACAATTTTACACACAGCTTATGAGAAACTGATTCTGAATCATAATTCATAAGACATATTTTGATAAAACCAAATTAAAGTTTCACATATACATTTATGCAAAATGTATGGTTGTATATTATACTTATTACTATTACTATTATTATAATACTTATTATAATTTATATACATATAATGCATGGTTGAATAAAGCTGCCAATTAAAACACTAAAATAAACATGTTTAATATGGTAATGTTTCAAATGTTTTAAATTTTTTAACTTGACAAGTACATTAGATTGCTGTTTGAGACCCAGTCATGTAGTCAATTTCTATTATGTAGCAATCTATTGTTTAATTATTGATTTTGGAGGTATTTAAAATGCATGATACTGAATGTTACAAGTTTAGGGACAGTTCCTCCTGAGTTATGGCTAAACCATGCTTTTTGTAGTTATTATTTTGGATTCATTTATATTTATGCTATGATATAGTATATCATCATGATTAAGTGGAAGTCACTGGTTTGGGCAGGTAGGCCCAATATATATATATAT
>JAUZST010000897.1:0-27707 GCA_034779995.1 Parotocinclus haroldoi
ATATATACTGTTAAAATGTTAATTAGCTAATCTCAATGTTGCTTCAAACAAGAAGCAATTATCTTTTTAGTATGTATTTTTAGTAAAATAAATAATAATAGGCGGGGGAAGAACATAAGTACTGTTTGATGAGATAAGAAGGTTGAAACTCTGGTGTGATCACAAAGATATCAGTGCAAAGAATTTCATAGATTGGAGTGGCAACACTGAGGGATATGCCACCTATTCAGGAGAGGCTAGTGTAGCGGACAGTAAGTAGGCTGCCATCGGATGACCTGAGGTTATGCAGGAGTTCTCAATAATATGCTCGGATTGGATGTTGAAAAACTGAGAAAGTAGTGTGCAATATTTTATACGAAATGTTACCAGGAGCCAGTGCAACTGACTGCAAATGAGGGTGATCTTAGCAGATTTCTTGTGAACACTGTTGTTTCAAAGTTTTGGATGTACTGAAACTTGTTAATAGCATATTGTTAACAGAAAATAAGCAAAGGAGAAGCACAATATCACTGGTACAATATATGTATATGCTCTCAATGACAAAAAATAAAAAACCTGTCAGGATTTCAGGAGTTTGCTTTCCGGCAATCTCATCTGGTGGCCTTCTCCCTGGGCACCTCCCCTTCAAGGCAAAGCGACTCAACCCATAGCTGCTTTCCCCTCACTATCTCCTACAGTCCAGGAGCCAAGAACACCAGAGAGGATGCTCTTTCTTGCAGCCTTGAGATTTCAGAAGCTCTGGAACTTCTTCACTGTTTGCGATATAGCCAATATTTATGTATGTCATAAGTAAGTACTCAAAAAGAAGGGAGCAGAGGAAACTTTCAGTGGAAATATGTGTAGTGGCATTGCTGTTTTAGTTTAGTAGACTAACAGATTTCCTGTTAATAACAATCATTATTCCATGTTAATATAAAACGAAGGGTTAAACAAAACTTTTGGCAGTGGGGTTTATTGTGTATTGAATTAAGTTTTTCAAGGCCATGCCATAGTCATAGAAAGAAACTGACATTAAGACGAGACCTAAACTTTTACTAATCAAGACCAACACCAAAAATATTCAGACTGAACAAGCCGCACAGCTATTGTTTGAAACACTTTAGCTACAATACACTAAGCAGCCAAAAATGTGTGTATAGCCCAGTTTTGTCCAACAACATGGGTACTACTATGGAGTTTGCCTCTCTATTGCTAATACAAAAGTGTTCAGTCTTCTGTGAAGGATTTTACTAGACATTAGAAACATCACTGTTAGATTGAGCACTGATCTTGGACAGAAAAACAGAAAGAGTAAGCCCTCACACAATTATGCCGTTCATCTCAAATGAGTCTGATGGTGAAGGTCAGGACCATTCAAATTCTGTATTAAAGTAAGCACACCATATCTGTCAAGAAAAAAATGTAAAAACCTTTAAAAATGTCAGACAGTAATTTCCTGAGGCATTACAATTCATTATTAATAATAAACTGAAAGGTAAATCAAATTAGGATTGGATTAATACAGGCTTAGGACTGTTCATTAATCAAATACATAATAATATCTTGTAAATATTTTTTTTAATAAATATTTTTAGTGGTATGAAGATTTTACTCAATTTTCTTGTTTTTTTGCAACAACTTGACCTTTTGTGGTACAGCTTTGGCAATAATGACTGTTTTCAGGCTTATAATGAACCTCTTGCTCATTAGACAGTGTGGCTAGTTGTTTTCAAAATGTATTAACCACTTAGCAGTTTTACTAGTGAAAGTGTAACCAAACCAAAAGTTTTAAAACACTATTAATGACATATTTTGCATTCAAACATACAAATTATGGGATTATGGTAGCCTAGTAGTTAAGATACTGGACTATGGACCAGAAGGTTCAGGGTTCATATTCCACCTCTTCCAAGCTGCCACTGTTGGGTCCTTGAGCAAGGCCCTTAACCCACAATTGCTTAGATTGTGAGACTATATGAACTGTACGTCGCTCTGGATAAAAGCGTCTGCTAAATGCTGTAAATGTAAACTTATGACTGGAGATTTGTCTATGGCTAGTTTCAATTTGGCCTCAGCTTGTGGTTTTGCTTCCCTTTTTCACTGAAGTTGGGTTAGCTGATGTGAGTACAAATACACCACATAGAATTTATTCCTGCCTAAGAAAACATATGTTGATCCTCATTCATAAAACCTTCATAAAGGTTTCATAAAAAGACAAGCAAACTTCCTATAAACTCTCCATGAGATTCATGATCGCTGCATAAACATCAGATTTATTAGTAGAGTGTGTACCATGTTAACATTTCCTACAACAACTGCTAGAAAAAAGCTAAATAATAATATCACAAAGTGTAATTGTTATTATATATACAATGTCACCAGCATACAGTGTACATTTGCTCCCATACTACATCTGAGTTTTTAGAGGGCTTTCTCTGCAGTCATCTTCTTTATGACATGATTTGGTTTTGTTGTTGCGTTAACTTGAAATGTTTCTTCCAACACCTCCACCAGCTGTATAATAAACCTCTTAGCAGATTAGTCAATATCAGACATGGGCTAATTAGCTAGGACTGTGGCAGAGGACCATTTGATCAAATTTTCTACTTCTGCCTGCAAATTTAAAGGGGATGGAATTACAGATGTGCTAATGGACAGGGTATGTACATTGTGATATGAATTTATGTCTTTGACCAGGTTTATTCTATTATTATGCTTGTTTTATATCATATTATTATACAGGTAGTAATTTTTGCTTTCATATATTTAATTATTCAAATATTAACATTGCTTTAATGGTAAATTCTAACTTCAGGCAAGGATCTTGAAAGCTAAATACATGTGCAATACTATATAATCTTTGTTTAGATGTCTCAGGAAACATGGCATTCATTATTTCCTACATTTGAACATTTAAAGGGAATTAAAACAGGAGCAGGTATTAGTCAAGACTGGAATGAATTTTCAATGCTGCTAGCTATATTCCCATGGAGAGAGCAGTGGGTTTTTGATCATTAGCAGTAGATCAGAAATCTCTCTTGCATGCTCTCTCTCTCTCTCTCGCTCTCGCTCTCCCCCCCTCTCTCTATCTCCATTTTGGGTATTTGATTATGTGAGCTCTCTGACCTTTGCAATCACTGCAATTTATAATGTCCATGACTCTGCACTATTCAGTATGACTCTTGTTCACTTCAGTTTTCCCAGTGATCACAGGTCCTCTAATGAAAAACTCAATTTAGGTTTTCCAAAGCAGAACCTTGGATAAAATCTCAAACTTAGCAGGTGCTGTATCAGCAGTTCCTCGAAAAGACAGAGCAGTCACTTCTGCCTACAGAAAATAAAAGCTTCACCGCAGCCTTTGAACTGCAGCAGAGTTGCATGCATAATGCATATCATTATCAAACTGAATATCTGCATACACAGAGACAACATTCCTGATCCCTAAATACCGAACAGCAACTGAGTCAATCGTTTTTTATGACCACAAAACACTGAATGAAGTATGAATGCTTTTCAGGAGAGGCCATGATGTGTGGGTTGGTGCTGTTAAAATGAAAATTCTCTCAAAGGGAGAACACTCACGGTATTTGCAGTATTTTTGTAAAGTTAAATGTACCTTTCAATTTGATGCTTCCCCTTACCCTGCGTATAACTAATTCAGATCTTATTATCACTTCAGGTCTTATTTTTCCCAGTTCTTCCTATTAAAGTGTACAACAGTACAGGACATTTTTCGTTTCATAAGTCTTAACACACTCTACTGTGCATTGGTCAAGATTAAAGGCAGGTCAGTCCAGTACCCATACCTCTTCATGCCTTTGTAATGTGTGCAGCATTTGGTTTTGCATTGTCTTGTTGAAAATTGCATATTGCATGGATGTGACGACGTCCTGAAGTCAGTGTGCGTTGCTGTAAATTCTCAGTGCACTTTTCTGCATGCTGCCATCACAAAAGTGTAAATTACAGTTGCCAATGGCAATTACACAGCCCCATCCTATAAAAGACCCTGACCCTCACTGTAGAAATATGACACAATGGAGATGTTTTGCCCATCTCTTTAAAAACTAACTTTTAACTGTTTTGGATACTGGTTTTGTACCAAATCATGATTACAATCACTTGCTGATGTGATTGGTTTGGAGACACATCACAATTTAACATCAATCCTAAATAACAGAAACATAAACCCGCATCTGGTGTTTTATGGTATTACTTTTTTGCAAACTCCATGTGGGAATAAATGTGCAGTACACTTTGGTATGTTCAGTGCAGCAGGTTACCGTGCTATGGGGCTGTGTCAATACCCTTGGCAAAGGTCATTTACACTTCTATGATGGCAGCATTAACGCTGAAAAGTACATTGAGATCTTAGAGCAACTTATGCTGCCTTCAAGACGCCATCTTTATCCATTTCTTTGTTTATCCAAGACAATGCAGAACCACATGCAGCACACACTACGTACAGAAGAAGAGAGAAAAGGTACTGGACTGGCCTGCCTGCAGACCTGTATCCAGTAGAGAATGTGCTGAGAATTTTTAAACGAAAATCAATGACCCGAACTGTTGCACACTTTCAGATGAATTTGCAGGAAGAATGGGTCAAAATAACACCTAAACAAAGTGGTTAATGATGTACTGTCTCAATTGTTTTTTGGAATGTGTTGCAGACCTCAAGAATGAATGTTTATAAACAAATGAAATTAAGTTAACCAGACAAAACATGAAATATCTCAGGTTCATACTGTCTGCAATTAAATAAAATTGAAAGTTAATGGATGAAGCATTGTGTTTGTATATGCATTTTCCATACTGTCCAAGCTTTTTATGATTTGTAAATTTGTTAAATACTGCATACATGAGTATCGCTAAACTCTGAGCATAATCATAAATCATAATCAAAAATCATAATAATAAATAAAAATAAACTCATCCTGAGTGAAGATTCATATGCAGTTAATTATTGGAAAATGATTTGTAATTCACAAATAGTCTCCAGATAACTGACTTAAAAAAGTAATTTAGCCATTTAGACATTTATTCTCATACCTGCTTAATCCAATTCAGGATTGAGGATTAATTCTGCTTAAGACCATATATAAGCTTATACTTATTTAAATTAAATTATATGTGGTTACTTTGTAATGAATGTCAGTGACAAGTTTATTAAAAAATATTTATTTACTCATACTCACTTATCTGATACATACATCTTCATCCTGACATGTTTACCCCAGTGGTTTCAGTTAATTCACACCTCCTGCTACATCAATTGTATCATGCCACAGGAGTGAGGGAATAAATTCAAGATCAGTCACAAATACTTGCTACATTATCTTAGGTAATATAATGTGCTTATTTATGTGTAGATAATTCATTTTTAAACATGAGGCATTTTGGACATTTTACTCTAACAACATTGATGCTTTAACACATACAGCTTATATATATATATATACATGATGTGGACAAAATTGTTGGTACCCCTCAGTTAATGAAAGAAAAACCCACAATGGTCAAAGAAATAACTCGAATCTGAATCTGAATCGAAGTAATAATAAATAAAAATTATATGAAAATGAACAAATGAAAATCCAACATTGATTTTGAACCGTGGTTCAACAGAATGATTTCAAAAAGTAAACTCATAGACAAAAATGAAGGTACCCCTGAAAATAAAGTGACAAAAGGTACATGTTAAATAAAGGCGTGTCCACTAATTAGCATCAAAGGTGTCTACATTTACATGTACAGCATTTAGCTGACTCCCTTAGACAGAGCGACTTACAATACATACATACATACATACTGATACAATATTATAACCCAAGCAGTTGTGAATTAAGGGTCTTGCTCAATGACCCAACTGTGTCAGCTTGGCAGGTGGGATTTGAACCCTGAGTCCAGTACCTTAGCTGCTAGACTACTACAGTCACAGTCTACAATCTTGTAATCAGTCAGTGGGCCTATATATAGAGTACAATGACATCTCAAGACTATCAAGGGATTCTAGAGAAACATGTACTGCCCAGTGTCAGAAAACTTGGTGTCAGTTACAGGTCGTGGGTCTTGCAACAGGATAATGACCCAAAACACAGAGCTAAAAACATCCAAGAATAGCTAAGAGGAAAACATGGGACTATTCTGAAGTGGCCTTTTATGAGCCCTGTCCTAAATCCTATTGAGCATCTTTGGAAGGAACCCTTCGTATCTGGATCTGTTTACCAATGCGGAGTGGGCCAAAATACCTGCTGAGAGGTGCAGAAGTCTCATCTGACAGTTATAGGAATTGTTTGACTGTTTTTAAATTGTTTCATGAGTATTTTTTTAAAGATAATTTAGCTGAAGCATCGTTGAAAAAGCAATGTCTGACATTGGTTCATTTTAATAGCATGTTTATTTATTTTTACTTTTGTCAGATTCAAGTTATTTCTGTGACCATTGTAGTACTATACCATAGTATTGAATAAAATCAATATAACTGCCAGTTGATTTTAGAGCAATTTGATATTAGCTGAGCATGCAGATTTATAATGGAGAGAGTTTTCTCGAACATAAACCAGGTGTAATTGGCAATACTATCTGCTCGCTCAGCTGCTGTCGATTCTTACACTGACACTGGCCTTTACCTGTCTAGAATCTAAGTAAGTGCCTGAAATTAATTTTCTTATTATCTTTTTGCTGACAGTGAACAAGGTACAAGCATAAATTCAGACCAAACAGCTGCATCCCATGTTTCTTTGTTTCAAGGCTGCAGCTCTGAATCTACGATTACCACAGCAATATCTAAACCACTGATTAAATAAAAGTTAGAGTTAGACCTTCGTGACTCTTCAGAATCTATGTTTACATCCTATTAAGAGTGCAAGACCTTAACAGGAATGGCTTTTTACAGTCTTTTTTCTAGCTGAACACGGAGATGGAACTTTTACAACCTAACACTTCCCTCTCTTCAAAAAATTTGAGGCAGAATAGAAATGGTTTTAACAGAACAGTGACCTCAGTATCCACCTCACTGCCCTCTCACTTGTATCAGACCAACCTTGTGTGATTACAGCAAACTGCAGCCAAACTAGCACCACTACTTGTTTCTACCACAGATGGCCATATCACTTACATTATATGCCTTTGATGTGATGCTGGATATTTGGTCTGAGCTTCAAGTTGGATTACAGCCAGAGTTCAAATGGCAAAGATAGATATCCTGAAGTGCCTGAAAGAAACAGCCTATGTGATCTCTGATCCAATAAAGCAGGAATGGATAAATTAACAGATATTCACCTTTAAGCGGCAAGTGGTACTCACTGCCCTAGGGGGGCTGTTATATAAAGATATGGCTGAAATAAAACAAGAAGGTGCATGAAGGCAGCCCAGGTTAGTCTGAAATGGGCTCACCAGGCTAGGACACTATACTTCCTCCTGATACTGAAGTGCACAACAATGACTGTCAAAAATCTCTATACCCAGTGAATTTTGGCAATAGGCTGCCCAGAGGGAAATAATAGGATGCTTGTTTCCATACCTAAAAACAAAAAAACAAATGTGTATAACTAGTAACACTTTACTATAAGGGAACATAAAATGCAATTATTGGTGACATGGTGACTCAGTGGCCAGCACTGTTGCCTCACTGTCAGAAGGTCCTGGGTTCGATCACAGGTGGAGCGGTCTGGGTCCTTTCTGTGTGGAGTGGAGTGTGTGTATGAGGGTGTGAGTGTGTATGCCCAACAATGGATTGGCTCCCTGTCTAGGCACTGACTCTCCCATGACCCTGTCCAGAATTAAGCGGTTAAATGAATGATCTAGCATTCATACAGTATTTCATGATTGAGCAATCATTAATTAATACATATACAATTTGTCATAACGAATATTTATTGTGAGGATGTCACATACATGCCTTCATGTAGGAGCAATATATTAATTAATTCGGGTAGTAATTAAGGTAGAACTTGAATGTTAAGCATTGCTGAAACATTACTTCATCATGAATTATTGACGGTTGTCGTCCTATGTGGGTTATACAGTATATACTACTATACTACAAGAAACCTGAACATACAGTACTGTGTAAAGGTGACATAAGAAAATTCATTAAAATAATTATGCTTAATACTTGCAAATAAAATCTTTACCCCTTTCTACTGATATAATAATCTCATAAAACAAAAGTCCTAAACTGGAAGCCCAAACAACAACAAAAAACATAAACTTGAGGCATTTTCACTGTACTTTTAAATGTAAAACGTATGATGTTTTTTGTGTTGTTGTTGTGTTTGCTTTTCCATCAGACAAGTAAGTTTTGTTTTGCTACCAGACAGTTTCATATATTCAAATATATCATAAAAGTCAAATATTATGCTGTTAGGACAACTTTAAGCCCTTATACCACTCTTTTTGGCCATGGCTCTTGGAAGAGCACTAATGAAGCACCTACATCTCACAAATGCTTCACTCTTTCACTTCTAATTGCTTTGCAAGTTAAAGTCGTTTCTGCCAAAGCTAATTACACAGCCTGCTGAAGCTTATTAACAAAGATTCATTACTCCTATTAATCCTGACTAACTGAGGCTGATCACGATGATAAATTTCATATTGGAAAGTTCAATCCATAGTGCAAGAATCCATCAATAAGAGACACAGCATGCTAATGAAAGGGCAGATGAAAGTGCATTGCTCATGTGCTCCTGTGCAGAGGTGGTATGTGTTCTAGAATTAGAAGACAGGTTTATATTAAATCTCTCATTAACAAGATGAAATAATGCAGATTCAATTAGATATTCATTGGCAGGACTGAGGAAGTCACGATTCAGACTAATATGGACACATTGGTAACAGTAACATTTTCAACCACCAAACATGCATCCTCTGAAAATACTTTACAAGACCAGATGCATTTGATAGCACTGCCCATATATGGAAGTGTGGATAAGGGAATACTACTGGGGTGTTTTTTTAACACTAATGCCTATCATTTTGTAATAATATCAGGTGATCCCAGCTCTGACCCAGCCAACATGCATTGTCAACCATGGATACTGATCTAACAAAATGTCTAAAAAATTAACTTTATTTTGACTAAACTTTTTTTGGATCAAGTCATGTAATAACTGTGTTGCAAAAAATTACATAATGTGACGTCAAAATGTTTTTTGTAATAGAAGACAGCTACAGAGTGAATGACCTACATGATCACAAGCAGTCAGGTTTCAAGACAGCTCACTCCACAGAAACTGCCCTGTTGGCTGTTTCTGACAAACATCTGGCTGTCAGAGCATCCAGACTTGCATCAGTTTTTATCCTTTTTTATCTCTAGGCTGCCTTTGACACAGTTGACCTGAGGGATCGAAGATCATGGGCATGCATTGTTGGTTTTTGGACTTGCTGCTTACTGGTAGAGATTTCTACAGATTCTCTGAATCTTTTGATGATATTATGTACTGTATATGATGAAATCCCTAAATTCCTTGCAATTACATGATGAGAAACGTTGTTCTTAAACTGTCGGACTTTTTGTTCATGCAGTTTTTCACAAAGTGGTGAACCTCTCCCCATCCTTGTTTGTGAACAACTGAGCCTTTTGGCTCCCTTTATGCCCCTATCTCAACTTTTTGGAACGTGTTGCAGGCATCAAATTCGAAATGACTGAATTTTTGCAAAGAACTCCCAGTTGAACTCCTTCTGAGAATGCCAGAAACCTTAGAGTTATCTTTGATAACCAGCTGAGCATGTCTGCTCATATTTCCAAACTGACCCAGTCATGGAGGTACTTCCTCTACCTCTACAACGTCCTTTTCTGTCTAGTCTTCTGATCCGTACTATCAGACCCCTGCAATTTATTCAGAATGTAGCAGCTTATCTGGTTTTCAATGTACCCAAATTTTCTCATGTCATCCCACTGCTGCTTTCACTTCAATGGCTCCCTGTAGCCTTTAGCTCCCCGCATGAGATTCAACACCTTGATACACGGCCACAAAACTAAAACTGGAACAGCACCTTTTGACCTTCATAAAAAACCTAATCAAACCATGATCTGTACCTTGTACCCTCAGACACATCAGATTGGCTTGACTGGATTAATCACATAAGATGATAGGAAGACAACCATCAGAATTGGCACCCAGGTGGTGGAATGAACTTCCACTGGATGTCTGATTCTCTTGTCACCTTCAAGAGGCGACTAAAAACCTCTTTTCTATGCGCTGAAAATGCAACAACAACAAACATGTACAAAAACAGTAACATTTTCTTGTTTATTTTGCTGATTGACTTACATTGGATCCTATCGTGTTCTGGTTGGATTGTGTGTTTAGGCCATTGCTTACATGTACTAACATGGAGTTTTGTCTATTGGTAGGAATACAATGCATATTTATAAGTTGCTCTGGATAAGGGTGTCTGGCAAATGATGCAAATGTTAATGTAATAGACTATTTAGTACATGTGACATATGCATGTGTAAATAAATACACTAGGTAGATAGAATAATTACAATAAGTAGAAGGTTTTAAAATGTTTTTATTTTTACTTGTTCAAGGTCAAATCAATGTGTTCTTGTTTCCTCCAAATTCCCCAGGGTCTCAGTCTGATCAGATAGCTTTGAGATGTGCTGGGCACATCTCAAAGCTTAAATGGTTAAATGGTGAATAATTTGGACTTATGCAATTTTATGCAGAAGGTTATAATATTATGGCTCATCATGTAAGCGTGGGCAAAAAAAAAACCCTTTCTTATAGAACCTGCTCATATGTCTTTTGTTTCATGTACTACAAAGGGTATTCCTGGCAAAATGATAGCATTATGGACCTTGAAGTGTCCCATTGGGCTATGCTGTGTAGTGACCACAGAACAGCATGTTCATTCTGCCATCAGATTTCCAGAATAGCTTTATCTGTAAACCTTTAAGCTCAAACCGTCACAGACTACTTGTCTTTACATTTGTATCCCTAGATTGCATGTTTCAGTGAAGCAGGGTGAGAAGTTCCTAAGAAAGGCTGAAGGAATATAAGATATGACAGCTGTGGTGAAAAGATATAAGTTAAGAGAGAAACAATGAGATGAGACTGAAAGAGAAAGAAAGCAATCATCAATGATAAGCAAATATGCTATGAACACTAATAGCTCAACATCCTGTGTAGGACAGACAGGACAGGACAGGACAGGACAGGACAGCTATGTAGATGAAACAAAAAGATAACAAACATATGAAAGCGTCAAGCATCCAGCCAGCTCTTCCAGCGTCTCCAAAGCACAACTTGCAGAATCCATGGAGCATATGTATCTCTGACCAAGCTTCTGGAACACTGATTCACCAGCAATCTAACACACACCTGCATCATTTCCATAATCACTCTATAAACATTAAAAAAACATTTGCTATTGTTCTTTGTATGTTCGACTCTGAATCGCTGCTGCTTTGAATATTTAGGCCACACTTCTGTTTTGCACTGCTGGTTCATTGCCTGTTATTTTGCTACTCGGTTTGGTCATCGTACTGCATATTTTTGACTAGGACTGTGCCTGTTTTCGCTGTTTTGGTCTGTTTTCAGCTCCTCATGGTCATCTCAACTTACTGCACTGAGGAGTCAACAACAGCAGATGACTGCTCTCAGCCTGTCTGAAACTGAGGTTCAATCCTCCTTTGAGGTTCACATCTTTTGCTACAGCCAAGTTAGAACTCATGCAGCATGTTTTAATTTTGGTTTCCTGACTCACAGTTGACCACGTTCCCATACATGTTCCCACAGTGGAGAATGGAACATTTCCATCATCAGATGCTCATCATCATCAGACACTTCAAGCTGAAATATCACTTAATTTTTTTGAGCAGAGTAATTAGCAGCAAATTTCAACATGGGGCCAACATCAACCTTCTCTGAAGGTGCCATTCAGTTTCTGGCTGTAGCCACGCCTCCTTGATGCTGTATGCACTTGCTTTCTCCTGCAGAAAAGAAAGTTAGGGAAGGTACTCTATCAAGGCTTTATTCAACTCTCCAAGTCTTAGGTAGTACGCTGGCTTTTTCTTTGCTCAAAAACAGGTTGTTAATATGTGACCATGCATTGCCTAGCACGTAATGAGGTTGACTGCCAGGTACCATGTGACCACGATATTTAAGTAACCCCTACTACTAATACCCTCAGAACTGGAGCAGCTGAAAGCCACCAAATATTACTCCAACCTGGATCTCTTCCACTCAGACAATGTTGTGTGGATTAATCCTGTCTAATGTTCCTTGTGTATTCCAATCTTTCATAAACAGTGTTCTGGAAGGTTTGTACTCACCTGCAATGATAATATCCACATTTCCTCTAAGATTCCACAAGCCAAAATCATCCATGTTTGCCAAGTGCTCCACTGACAAACGAGAAGAAAGAGTATCAAAGGCAATCCATTGCGTGTGTTGGATAGCCCAGTTGTCATCATGGAGCATAGAAATTGGGGTTCACCAATTTCTCTAGGCAAGTTATTTAAAATTTCTGCAGAATCTCTTTTTCTACCATCTCACTCTTAAAAGCAAGTGCAGAGCATATTACTGCACACTCCAGGCTAATCAAACCTTCCAGAACTTAAATTAAGTTTTCTGCAATGCTCCCATTTTAAAGCACACAGATTCTACTATGCCCTTCAAACATTCAAGTGAACATCTGCAGGAGTAGCTAGAATAATTTTTTTAGTGGAAAGATCAGTCTCCCAAACTTTACCTTGTGACTGCTGTTATCATAAACTGTCTCCCACAGAGCAAAATTATCCAGAGGAATGGTGTTAGAGGTATTGGGAGTACTGTCGGGATTAGAAATGAGGGCCACCAGGGCATCAGGTGAGGTGAGACAGAGAAAGAGGAAGGGGTTGGCACATGAACTGAGACAGAAGCCCAGAATGGGACTGAAACAGCAGATGAAATTAAAATCAAAGTGGGAGCACGGACCAAAACCAAAGCAGGGGCCAGGACAGGAGCCAAAGCAGGAGTTGGGTTGTATCTGAGGCAAGAACCCTAAATCGAACTGAGGCAGGACCCAGGACTGGAACCACATGAGATGGGACAGGGTCCTCAGCAGCCAGAACAGGAATCACAGAATTTGAGTGAGGAACCACATGAATCAAGGAAACAACCACAGGCATCAAGGAAGGTACAGGGACTGAAGAAAAGATACTGATGTGTTGGCTGAGAGCATAGGACATGGAGAGAATTGTATGATGAGGGGCAGTGAAAGCTTTCTGCTGCCTAGACAACTATAAAATTGGTCAAAAACAGTGAAGAAGATGTGACCTTCCTCTCTTTTGTGGTTCCATATGGCAGTGGCCAAGGGAGCATGATGCAAGCAGAATTACTGCTGCTAGCCCAATGCCAGGACTGGAGCTCAGCAATGGGCCACAAGATAACTGCTACTACCAGCCCAGCTGCTGACCATACAAGTGACCAGGTTCAGAGTAAAACTGGCTTTCACTATCTCACTGGGGGCAAAGTTTTCTGTCATATCTGGCAGAAATTGGAGACTGAAGCAGAAAGCCAATTCAAGCAAGCTGTATTAAATACAGCAGAGTTACCACAGGGCAGAGCACGATCGTAATCAAAAAAACAGTACTGAATATCAGAATATTGATCAGAATATCAGTCCTACCAGACAGAGTCAGGAAATAGAGAAGGATTTGGGAATGAGATATAGCCAAACTTACAACGGAGTGTAATGCTCAGAACTATCACAAGTCAAATCACAATGAAACTTTGCCACTACGTACAGTAAGTGTAACATTTAAACAACCACAGAGATCATCAGCCAAACAAGCTACCAGTGCACATAAGCAGTGACTCAGGAAAGAATGCATGATGCAGGGGATGGCAGATGTGCTGTGTGCTGGGAAATAAGAGTGCACAAATTACAATTTACATTACATTTACAATCGCATTTACATTACACTGAAGAATTTGTTGACTATTGAAAATGAGAGCTGTATAACTCTAAACAATATCTTAACGATGTGTGCAAAAGTCCACCCCATAATCCATGCAAACAAAGACAATTGATGTTTATAAAAATGTAAACGCAAAGATCTTTAGTCTTTTGCCATTAAAAGAAACTGAAAAAAAGAATAAATGTGTGGGATCATAACGTAAGATAGTACCTCCGTCAGTCTATACTCTGCATGTTTTTGCATCTTGCCCAGAATACACTACATACAGAAAAGAATACCTTCTGATCCAATTTATGGACTACAAACCTACCTGTAAAATTGCAAACAAGCATGCCGGTAGCTGCATAAGAATGTGTGTACCACTAATATCAAAATTTTTAAAAATGTTTTTTCTGTTTGTAAGATAGTGTGAATGACGTGTGTGATTAATAAGTGTTTGATGCTGTTAAAATGTTGTTAAAAGTGGTTAGTGTTGTTAAACTTGTGTGTTTTAAGGTGCTGATCTACTGGGACTAAACTAATTGTAAGCTTTTAAGCTTTTAAGGTAATAAGCGTGTGTTCGAGTTTATCGCTTTGAAAAAATAGATATATTTGTGTTTTTCAAGGCCATTTGCTTTGGCTTTCACATTGAATATTCATGAACTAGATGTGGGGACATAGCTGAGAGCTTCAGAAGGTAATGAGCCATTGGTCTGCACCCTAACCCATGAACCCACACCTCGAACACGAACACACACACACACACAGGCACACACAAATCATGAGGAAAATAAGTATTTGGTAGAGTGGCAGTTATTGCAATTTTCCCCAGCTGTAAATAATAGAGAGGTCTGTAATTTTTTATCATAGCTACTCTTCAATGAGAGACAGAATCTTTAAAAAAAATCTTATGGACAATCTGGACGATTAGATTAGTTTTGGCTTTACTAACAAGGCTTGCATGAAATACGTATTTGATCATCTACCAGCCTGCAAGAACTCTGCCTTTCACAAACCTGTTAATTTTTCTTTAAGAAGCATACCAAACACTCCAAAACAAGATTTTGGCCAATAACATCTTTTCCTCAGTAAGAGCATTGAAGATGGGTCATGACTGAGACTTCCAGCATGACAATATCATGAAACTCTAAAATAATAAGTTCATTTTTTCTGTTGTATCAAATACTTATTCCATGTGATAAAATGCAAATGAATGACTTAAAAATCATACAAGGTGATTTTCTTGATTTTTTTAGATTCTGCCTCTCTCAGCTGAAGTTTACCTACCTAAAAAAACCTACAGACCTCCCCATTATTTGTAGGTGGGAAAACTTAATTATTTTACCCACTGTACACACATACACATACCAATCCGCAGTTGAGTGTAGGAAGAGACAGTACAAGTTTGTTTTTATTCATTTGGTTGATTCTGTGTTAGTACTAAAACAAGAAATAGATAAAATATAACTTTAAAAAGTGTAAACAATAAAAAGTGTATCAGTTTGTTACTGAGAAAATGTGATGTAAGAAATTAATAAATTGTCAGAGATGCCAGATAAAAGAGTTTCTGTCTGGCATGCTGAAAGCATATTTTAAATTATTTAAATTGTCATTATCTGGACATTATTTGTGGCTTTACTAGAATTATTGCATTGCTGTCACAGCATAACTACAAGCAACAGGAAAGAATTCTTAAAAAGAAGCAACTCTAAAGGTGTAAACTTCTAACAGATGGAGCTGAAGTGGCCCACTTTATACAGCTGCATCTTGCAACTCCACGGATACAGTTGGATGCATGAGAAATGCTCACCTCACGGAACAAAAGCCAGCAGAGAGACAGTGAGGCAACTTTTACGACTACTTAATCTACTTAAAAGAAGATCTCAGATCCCAGCATCTAGAATGTGCAGTAAGTTCTGCATGTCTGTAATGTAGGCATTTGCTATGGTCCAAATGCACTCGTTCTAGATAACCTCCTGACTCAGTAATAGGATCCATGAAGTACCGAGCGATTATCTTCAGATCATTATTCTAGGTCCTTCCAACCAATTCAATTTATGAGAATAGCCATCAGTGCTCCTACTTAGGTATATCCCGTATGCCTTTAATTTGTCATAGTCATCTACATGCCAGACAAAACTCCTTTAGGGTAATTGTTACTGACGCCTTGTTAGTAAAGCCACAACTAATGTTATCATCCAGATGGTCCCCAATGACAATGTAAAGAGAGAAAAATGTTCAAAATAAAAGCATAGATACATTCTTAGATTAGTCAAAATTGTAAAATACATAAGTACATTTTTTGAGATACTAAGTCAAAATATTTGAGATACTGGTCCCTTGTTCTTTTTGCTTTAGCTGGCGGCAATGGGCAAACACAACACATTTTCAAATGTAATACAGTTGTTTGTATGCATTGTGCTAGCCTATTGCTAATTAAATTTAGCACAATCATTACTTTTGGTTCTAATGGGTTTTAGTTTAGATATTTATCAATGATGTTTTAGAAATAAATGGTCACAAAAAAGGTCTCTTACATCCACCAGCTCTGTGATGTCATCATGGAGGTGTGGACGAGGACTTTAGTGGCAACCTGTGAAGCTCCATGCCTAAGAGTAAATGCAAAGATGGAAAATATTGGTGGCTACACAAAATATTGAAAATATTGGTATTTTTAAGGGTTGTGTTCTTTTTGGTTGTCAGTGGTTTAGACATTAATGGCTGTGTTGAGTTATTTTGAGAGTACAGCAAATGTGCAGTTACACAAGCTGTAGACTGACTGCTTTACATTGTATCTAAGTGTCATATCTTCAATGTTGTCCCATGAAAAGATATAATGAAATATTTAAAAAAATATATGAGGGGTGTACTCACTTTTGTGAGATGCTGTAAATGTAGATAAGCCGGAATGGCACATTTGCAAAGCAAGTCCTTAATTTGTATGCTCTATAACTGTGGATGCTATTTGATTGGGAGTCAGAATAAGCGATATAAACGTAAATAATATTTTATTTCCAACTTAAACCTGATCAGTGCCATCAATCACAAGCTCCAGAGAATAGAAATAAATGACCACTACCTCATTTGGCATTGAGCCTAAGAGGTGCTCAATAGGAGATTCAGGCTATAACAATTGCCCCTTGCCTATAACAATTCTGCCCCAATCATGCAGGAAACCTTTGGTGTCTGGGCTAGCCTCTGTACGGGTAGCCTCTGCTTCTGCCAAAAAGAAAGAAAGGTACTTCTATAAGCATTTGAAAACAGCATGGTGAAGTACAAAAAGTGAAAATAGGAAACTGGGTTGCTACTGATTGAGCTCCTAACCTAGCCTGCTGCTAGACAGTCAAAGGCAAAGTCACACCTCCTGTAACTGGTTTCCAAAGCCCTTCTGAGAAAGACAGGCCATTCCAGGATAATGCGTCAGCAATTCTCCCTAGCCAATAATAATATAAGAGAACACAGACAACTGGAAAACATATGGGCAATATAGAACCATGCAACTATGTGGCACCCAGCTTGGCTCTGTTCCAAACAGGTGTCAACTTTCTCTGTCTTTTGTTGCCCCTGTCCCAACTGTTTTGGAACGTGTTGAAGGTATCAAATTCCAAATTAGTGAAGATTTGCAAAAAGCAATAAACATTACATTAAATATTTTAAACTTTAAATAGTTTGTCTTTGAAGTGTATTTAATTAGATATAGTTTGAAAAGGATATGCAAATCATCATATTCTGTTTTGCACAACTTTCTAACTTCATTAGAATTGGGGTTGTACAGTTGTGCTCGTGAGTTTACATACCCTGGCAGAATTTGTAACCTTTGGCTGTTTTTAAGAGAATATGAATGATAATACAAATACCTATTCTTTTATTCATTGTTAGTGGTTTGGTGGAGCAATTTGTTAGCAAACAGTTGTGTTTGCCCTTTTTCACTCATAATGACAACAGAAACAATCAAATCAAAAGTTTACGTACCCTTAAAGGTTTGGCATTATGACATGCACACACATTGACACATGCAGATTTAAATGGCTACTAAAAGTAACCATCCTCATCTGTGATCTATTTGCTTGTAATTAGTGTGTGTGTATAAAAAGTCAGTGAGTGGGCTCCTGACAGGCCCCTGCATGTTTCATCCAGTGTTGCCACTGACGTTGTTATATTACGAGACATGGGGAAAGCAAAATAATTATCAAATAATCTGCGAGAGAAGATAAGGGAAAGGGTATAAAAAGATATCAAGGAATGAATTAAAAATGCCAATTAGCAGTGTTCAAACTCTAATTAAGAAGTGGAAAATAAGGGGTTCTGTTGAAATCAAGAAAATATCAAGTAGACCAACAAAAATTTCAGCAACAACTGCCAATAAAATTGTTTGGGATGCAAAGAAAAGGATTAAGATACACAATCTTAATACATACATAATTGGTTGAGTCACCAAAAGAAAGCCATTACTACACAAATTCCACAAAGCAGCCTGCTTACAATATGCAATACAGCACTGAGACAAACTGCAACATTTCTGAAACAAAATTAATTTGGAGTGATGAGACCAAAATCGAACTTTTAGGCCACAACCATAAACGCTACGTTTAGAGAGGAGTCAACAAGGCCTATGAAAAAAGAACACAATCCCTACTGTGAAACACAGAGGGGGGGTCAGTGATATTTTGGGGATGTGTGAGCTACACAGCCACAGATAACTTGGTCAAAATTGAGTGAATACGAATGCATCATTTTATCACAAAATACTGGAGGACGATTTTCACTCATGAACCCGGAAGCTGCGCATGAGACGCACTTTTTCCAGCATGACAATGTTCTAAAACTCAAGGCCAAGTCGACCTGTCATTGGCTACAACAGAAAAAACTGAAGGTTCTGGAGTGGCCATCTCAGTCTCCTGACCTCAATATCATTGAGCCACTTTGGAGAGATCTCAAACGTGCAGTTCATGCAAAACAGCCCAAGAATTTACAGGAACTGGAGGCATTTTGCCAAGAAAAATGGACAGCTTTACCATCTGAGAAACTTACGGGCATCATCCACAACTACCACAAAATACTTCATTTTTCATTGATGTTAAAAGAGTCAATACACTTACGTGTATTAAGAACTAAAGTATGTAAACTTTTGAAGACAAAGAAAATGAGGCAAGGTGCCCCTGATATAAACCACGTTACCACATCTTCTAGAATTTATTTTACATCACCTACAAGTGACATTAGGTTGTGTAAGCTCACCCAGTGAGGTGAGGTGAGGTGATGCTTGGGAGGTGAAGGTCTAGCAGTGGTATGTGTTAACTGATTAATATGCTTCTACTGTTTAATGACTAGGGCATGGCGTTCAAATTTGTGATCTCCGAAGATATAAGGCTAGCTCAAGAATGCTGAGTCCCAGATGACTCCCTGAACATTTGTAACACAAACATATCTCTACTTACATAAGTCTCTCAATGAATAATAATAATTCTCTTTTTTAGTTTTTCCTCATTATGTTATAAGCAGCATTTTATTTGCCTACTACAATCATGCCTAGGTGTGACTGGATGCCTTTTTATGCAACCCTACCCCTATCTGAAAATGGCACTGGCACTTGGATTACATAAAAGTGATTGGATTTATTTTCTTCGTATAAACACCAAACTCACCCAAGTATTACCTATGACCAGACTCAGGCTCTCTGACACTGATGTTTACACCTGGATACACCTTCTGAGGCACCAAGGGTTCACAAATTGACCTAGCTTGAACATGTAAAATCCATTTAGGCATGAACTGAAGATTGTAGTTTTTATCAATTTTTTATCGATTTTTGTGATTGTTTTGATTTGTTGTGTAGCTCTTAGTTATTGTGCATACCTAAACTATAAAGTCAAGAGCAGCAATCCACTAAACCTCAAAACAAAGTATCGTAATTTATACAATTTGAAATATATTATTACTTGTTCAATAAAATCAAAAGAAAGACATTTTAAACGTTTAGCACATGGATGCCTGCACACACACACACACACACACACACACACACACATAGACCCAAACACACACAGCATCCATTAACTGGCTCTTTCTTCACCAACCTCCTACCAATAGCCTTTAGGGTACTGTGCATGAAGCATGCTAAAAAGTATTTTGCCACCAGAGAATAAGAGAGGCAGAGATAGATTTAAACCCATGGCTCTCCGCTCTACCTCTAGGTTTGCTTGGTATGCGGCACACTACAGCTGCTGTCTGCTGGTTTAAAGCCACTGGAATCCACGGGTCATGGAGTGGACAATATTCTTCACTGGATCTCCCTATGTCGAAGGCATCACTTTTCAATATTCAGCAATTAACTGGCTGGCTAAGAACAACTGTTCTTATCAGAGCAAGTAAACTGATTACAGTATGTTGCCTATAATGCAAAAATACAAGGACTTGCAAGACCATGGGCAGTCCTGTTACCATCATGGGATAGAATGCTGAGCTGGTGGATACTTACAAATACTGTAAGGAGCCCTGTAAGACAATAAACTGGACGGCCAATACAGAAGCTGTGAACAGGAAGGGGATGAGCAGTCTACTTTTTTCTGTTGTAGTAGCAGTTGGTGCTACTTTCTTACAGCAATTTGTTGGGGAGGCAGTGAGAGCAGGGGATGCAAAAAGATCAATAAATCTTGAACTGCTCATTGGATTTTTTTTAAGTTGATGGTTGGAAAGAGGACACTGAAAAAACTCACTGCTATCTTTAACAATACATGACACCCCCTCCATTACCTGCTGATCTAACAGTTGAGCACTTTCAGTAACAGACTGCTGCGCAGTAACGGTACAGTTGATCATTTGTGCCAACAACGATCCCATTGTACAACACACACACACACCAGATGGACATTAGCACCATACATTGCGAATTGTCTTCTTCTTCTGTACATGACACGACATGTTAGTATATTATGATAGTTATCATATTGTTTATTTACTTATATTACATTTCTTATTTATATTTATCCATATATATATGTAGAGTAATTACTTTTCTTTAAATATTCCTGGTTTTACATTCCATATCTGAGCTGTAATCGCCTGACTTTCCCTTGGGGATTAATAGCCTCATCCATCCATATACCTGTCTCACTATCTATCTATTATTCAAGTCTACCAGCCAGAGTCTGGTGTTTGTGAGCTTACCAACACAGCTAGCAAGGTTCTGCTACCTTGGAATGCTGCAACAGCATCCTTTTGAAACAGCACACAAAATGCTCATTTTGTTTGCATTGATTGATACTCTACGTGCTCTTATTTAGAAAGATCCCATTATGTGAGAAACGTCCTTCCTGTCCATAATACATTGGAACCTTGGAATTGTAATGCCTCTTCACTTGAACAATTTAAAAATCGAAAAGTCCATTGATATCTTTACATTTGAATTATGACTTCAAACGCTTGTACCTTAAGCGGAACACGATAAGGCACTGCCTCACAACTACACAAAAACACAAACCAATCTGTCCAATCAGTAACGATAGTGTATTATTTAATTCTATTAAATCAATTATCTATTATTCTATTATTTTAATTCTAATAATCTATTATTTGATCAAATATACTGTATATGACAGACTTATGACAGACATGTAGCAAAAACAAAACATCCACGTTGGCTCATAAAGAAAATGTGTTTAGAATTCGAATCTCCCTGTTTATTGAAACATGCTTTGCAATCCCAGCCACCAGAATAGATTTGTGTAGTTGGAACTTGTCATATGAGGGTCAACTCATAATCTGTTTAGTGAAAACAGTCCTTAGAATATTTTAAGCATTCCTTAAAATATATTAAGTTAATAAGTTAATAGAAATTGGATTGATCTTATTTATTATTTATTTAATCAAACATCTTAAACTTGGGTCATGATAGTGGTGAAACAGTACTTCTATTTTGTGTGTCATCATAACGCAGTACAATAACAAATACAAACAGAAACAGAAGACAACATTGTAAGGCTCAAATTTTATGCCACATAAAGCATATATTAGTATTAGCTGAAGGGCCGCTGAATTGGTTTTAGAGTTTATCCTACCATCACAATGACCTGCGTTTAAATACTGGCAGTTCCTTCTGTCTAGGTTGGGTATCATGCCATGGCAATGTGTGAGAAATGGGAGATTTAAAGTAGTAGCAAATTCATCCCACTGCACTGCTCAGCAACCCCTTCCTGGACTGTTGTGTTGTCCTTGGTGCACTTATGATTGTCCTCAGTGAATTCCAGGATAGGCTCCTAACCTGGAGTGACTCTCCATAAGATAAGCAGGACTAAAGCATAAAACAAAATAATTTGCATTTCTTATCACAATGCGGTTATATGTTGTATATAATGAATTTGTATGCAAGATTATGCATCTGTAAAGAAGGAAAGCTATCATAGGTGCCATAGTTGATTAAATAGACAACTCCAGTGGTGCGCAGGCATTGACTGATTTACTGTGTGTCACATACTGCAGAGAGGTATTAATAACTTGCAAGTGTCCTTGAAATGCATTTATCAGTAATGCAGAGTGCCTCTTGTTTCCTTCATAGAAATGTAAAACTTATGCTGTCACCTCCACACACCCCCTTAAGAAAGTAGCCTGCTTTGTCTCGTCTCGTGCTTGTCTCTCACCTGTCTCCTGTTTGTCAGGAACACTACAGTGCTCTCAAACTAGCCTGTTCTCAGGGTCCCTTTGAAGCTCAGGGAATGTGGCATCTATTACCACTTCATGCAGAGAGGCAGAAACCAATCTCAGTACACACTTCAGGTATGGAGGTCTTTGAATAACGCACACGGGAATGCCTAGACATACTCGGTGCATTGTATGTATGAGATTCTGGAATAATCCTGTAGTATTATGCTCTGCATTACCTTGGTAAACATGCAGAGTGATGGAAACACACAGCACACATCTCCACCCAGTAACCATGCATGTCGACTGTATAATGTGCTGGCAGCTTTTCAGATTAATCGGCATCGTTTCAGCCTAATCGCTGCTAATGAGCCAGTCAGTATTCTTTCGGGAATCAATTGAGAGTCTTGCAGTCCACATGTGCATTATGCAGGCGGAAAGAGAGAAGAGAGGAAGCAGTTTGAGTTATTAAATGTAATGAGAGTGCTGAGCGCTGCTGGAGACAACACACTGATGGACAAGGAAATATACTTAAATGTACATACAGTCTGTAAACAATAATTATTTTTTTCTTTAAAAAAGACACTAATGAACCTATTCATCCTAACAGTATACAGTATGTTGCTGCTAGTGGCTCAGTACTGCACAGCCATGAGTTTGTTTAGAATTACACATCCCTAGGAGTTTAATAGCTAATTCAACCAAGTAGTTGATGTACAAGAACTAATCAGGTAGAGACTTATAATTATAGGGAATGACTGCATGCAGGGGGCAGTGTTTCAACTGTTATGGAGAGTAGATGGAAATAACTGGCTAACCATAGTTTGCAGCGGAGAATAAGATCAATATTTTGACTTTAATGTCTACAAAGTTCCTGGTTTCTGTGTTATACTCTGTGAAATATGTGGTAGCAGTTTAAAAGTGATGTCAAATTACAATTTAGGTAGTGTCAAATAGATATACCAGACAATGCTCAAATCCAAGTCCATTGTTTACATATCTGATTACAGTGTGTTCATGTTGTTGTAATGTTTCTGCATTACATTTATATATACGGCTCACAAATTAGATAATATTTTATTATGGGATACTTCAATATAGAAATACCCCCTATTTTTTGTGAGCAGTGTACAAAGTCTACCTATACAGAAGTTCCAATAAATAAAATCCAATACATTGAACACTCTCCAGAACTATCTGAAGTTTAACTGGAGATAGCATTCTAAATGATTTTGTTTTGAATTAATCAGTTGCAGCATCATACATTTTGTCTTTCGAAACTCCAAACAAAACAACAACAACAAAAGGGACAGTATGGAAAATGGAAAAAAAAAAGTTTCTTAAATTTACTTTGAGTTTTATTTCATTGCAGACTATATTTAATTTGCCACTTTGCATTAAGTGGTCTTAACCATTAGCAATCAAAACCTGACTGGTTGACTCAGTTGTCACTTCCTAGTTATGTTTACTTAAATGGGTGGGTAGCACTGACTCCTCACAACAAGAAGGTTTTCGGTAATCTGGTTTCCTCCCAAAGTCCAAAGACATGCATGTTAGGTTAATTAATTACTCTAAATTGGCATTGACTCGAGTGTATATATGACTAGTTTTGATAAACTTGTTTGTGGATGTAGCCTTGTGTGTGTCGCTGAAATGGGCATTGATGCTGAAAGCGACGTTAAAGACGTCAAACAAACAAACTTAAATGGGTCAAACTTCCTAAATGCCTACTCACTGATAGCGCTAACTTGGCTTTATTGCCCACCTGTAAAGAAACAGCTAATTTGCCTTCTGAAAAGTTATCAGCTTTGCTTGAAATAACTACAAATAGACACAGATAACTAGATGAAAATATAACTAGGCAAGAGCTGTAGTTCTTTAAAATAAAAACAATTCCTAGAACTCTTAGTCCTAGGAAGACTTTGAAGGCCCTGAGATCTCCCCACATGTTAACTCTACCCAGAGTTTGGCATGAAAATGAAGGTAACACTAAAAACAATCAATTTACACTGTTGTGTAACTTACATGCTGTTTGTCCTTAAATGTAATGGGATCTTTTTTTTTTATATAAAATGCATGGCATTATGGACAAAAGGAGATTGTAAATCTAAGGTGGATACTACAAAGACAGAGCTAGATCATGGTTGGATTTTCTTTAAGGACAGCGATCCATATCTAATTTTTAAATCCACACCTAAATTATTCAGTAACCCTAAATTCTAATTTTGACTTGGTTGTCACAGACCCCTCACTGTGGTGGTACAGTGGTTAAGGCACTGGACTGTGGACCTGAAAGCTGTCGCCATTGTCTTCTTAGACTACAATTGCCTGTATTGTAAAATACTGCAGCTCTGCATAGGTATATCTGTTAAATGCTTCAAGAATGCTATACATGTATACATTTTGGAGCTGACTGTAAACTGAGGTACATTATTAGCAGACCTGACCACATCACCTCGCATTAAACAGGTGAAAAACATATTGCAATACCCAAAAGTGTACAGTAATTTTAAATACTACAGTGTTATGCAAAGAGGAAATTAGACTGTCTTGTATATAGAGTGTACGAAACGGTATTTACAACCAAAGATTTAGTCATATTGCACATATATAATACTACTTATAACTAACAGCATACTAATTAACACCTTGGGCAGAATCCATTGATTTTTGTAGTGTACACGGTCTGACTATTAAGCACTGCATTGACTGAAAAGTCTTGCTAAAGACATTTATAGCCTTAAGTGGTTTATCGACTGCATATCTGACAAATCTTCTAAAGCAGTATAGCCCAGTATAGACCTTAATTAGTAGGTTGCATTAAAATTTTTATTATATGTTTTTTTCTTACAATGTTGTTTGAATGTTTAACTTTTTAGAATGTTCTATATATAAAATATCCCCTAAACATCATCAGATCTTCACAAAGCTCCGAAAAGTGACTACAATATTTAACTAAACATTGAGCCAGTATGCTTAAATGGTCAGTCTCTGACAAAGGCAAGCAGATGGATAAAAACAGAGACAAACAAGCAAGTTCCTCCACGTTTTGAAAACAGACAGAATGAAAGACAGATAGACAGAGAGATAGAGAGACAAAGACAAGGAGACAAGAGTCTGCCACTGTGACGGCAGACAGATGGACTTTAGGCAGGCAGGCAAACAGGCAGACAGACAGGTCGACAGACATGCATTTTAAAGTTCTTTGAAGTTGTCTCTATGTTTTCCTTTGATATGGCTAATATGTCTACAACAGCTTGTCAGGATTAGTATAATTCCCATTGATGGAAACCTTCTGCCATGCTGAGGTTTACGATGAAAGCAATCCTCCAGAAGCTAGAAAAGAACCTGCAAAACCGTCACTTCAGAAAAGTGTCTTTTCCATAATGTATCAGGTTATAAGCCAAATTTAAAATAATTGCCAGAAATGTAATTATTCCAAATTATAATTCTAAACTATATTATATAATAGTATACTACAGTATATTAAAACAATCCTAATTATACAATATCATCAATCAAGTCATTTCAAAGTATGAACAAATCCGTCCGTTTCACATTATGAACACAGTGTGATCATGAAGTATATACCAGACAAGAATATTTGAAGCCTTTAATATCACAGCTGGTTTTTGCCTTCCTGGTTATTGTCTTCTATACACTATCACTTTACGGCTTAATCCACATTGGATTTTTTCTTTTTTCTGCAATTCAAAAATTTAAAAGCCTAGAGAGAACAAGAACTCAGTCATCAAGTCATGCTCATTGAAGATGAAGCAGAAACACCTAACTTTCTTTTTTACTGACTTTACACAAAAACTTTTAAATTTAGGACAGCAGACCATTGCCTCTGTATGATTGCTACTTACTTTTACATTCAAGAGCAAATTAAGTTTTGAGGATAAAGGTACAATCAAAGTACAGAGAGAAGAAGGTGCATTATCTTAGGTACTGTTTGACAAAGTGGACCTTTAGACCTCTGTGGAAGAGAGACAACAGGCCATTCTTACAGCTGTGGGAAACTTATTCCACCAATAAAGAGCCAGTACTCCATAACATTGAGATTTGGCCTTGCAAGCACTGGTCTGCTCTTAGAGAAGGATGTACCAAATATCCTGAAGTTAATGTGAGGGTCAATAAGAGGATCTGCGCAGATACTGTGGTGAAAAAAATTCATTCCTCAGATTTTGTGCAGAATACATCTGAGATAAATGAGGTTGTTGTCTAAAATAACAAGAATATTCCTTGCTATGTGGACAAGATTGATAATGATACCCTCTATGTTTATTGAGAGGTATTGGCGATTTCTTACCAGAGAGGTAGATCAGTTCAGTCTTGCTCAGACTGAGCTTCGGATGCTGTTTTGCAATCTAAAAAGATATATTAGCAAGGCTGTTAGATCCCGGTTTTAAATCTGATAGGTGGATGGATGGAAATCCAGTATCATATACATGACAGTGATAGGAGCAGCCATGGGATCTAATCACTGTCCCCTTTTATTAAGGGCTTACTCACACTAGGCAATCTGTACCACGCTGGGGCGCCATTCACCCCCAAAGTGTGGCTCCTTTGACTAGCGTGATCAATCCAAATCACGTGAATGTGATTCACTGGACTCGAGCGCGGCAAGCATATAGTGTGAGAGTCATAAATAAAAGCATCGGCTGCCACCGTAAAAATCTTCTTATACACGCAGCATAAGAAGCAGAAAATCTGAATTGCTTCGCCTAATCAATACAATTATTATAAGGCTTATGAGAAAGCAATGTCAGTGTGCTCAAAACTAAACAAAAATGCATGTGTTTCAAATTACCCAAACACGTACAAACGTGAAGCCCGCGGTGCTGTGTGAATGCATATCGTGATGACGCAAGCATGCCGAGAACGCCAAAAGTGGCAAACCTATGTGAGCATGAGCCAGCGGGGAAGTGAGGAGGGGGGACAGTCGTGTTCAAGGCAGCCTGACGCAGTGCAATTAGCATTAGCTCACAGTGCAACCAGTAGTCGAATAAGAACCTATTCCAGTGGTACTACTGTAGTGATCATATGAAGTGATAAAAGTACCATACTAAACCATAGTATTGTACCAAACTGTGCCATACTACCTAGTAGGATCGATATTGTAAGTACAGTGCCTTGCGAAAGTATTCACCCCCTTGGATTTTTCCCTATTTTACTACATTACAACCTGTATGTATTTTTT
>JAUZST010000898.1:0-27787 GCA_034779995.1 Parotocinclus haroldoi
TGTGTGTGTAAATATATAGATTTTAAAATTATTTTCAAATGTATTAATACTTAACTGCATGCCACCACATGGTAGTAAACTTTGTTTAAACATTCTGTTTTAGGTGATTCATACAGTGAAGAAGCAGAGAAGCAGTTTGAACATTATCCCGGTCAACTGAATAATCAGATCTCACTATGACTATACTTAACTGCATCATTGTACCTACTACCTACATATTCAGGAAAATTTACTGATTTCAGCCTTTAATAGCTCAAAAATATGTGGGAATCATAGCCTGGCTTACCTAGCATTAAGAACTGTCTAAAGTTTTTCGTACGAGTACTTTGTGTTCAAAGAAGAAAAAGGTGAATGGAACACCTGCAGGCAGTTCCTCATTCATGAGCCAGACCAATAGGAGCTTACTTCACAACACTAATCTTAAAACAAGCCATTTGGTTGTAACTGACAGATTATGAAAATGTCATGTGAAATCTTGTCCAAGTAATTTTATTAGATTCAGCAAACAGGTCATGCTTACCTTGAAACACACCCTTTTACAAGTTCAGCTTTTCTTCCATCAAGCCAGCCTACTGGCAAACCCACTAATCCGTTTAGCAGCCCACAACCATTAATGATGAAATAGCTGCTTGGGTTGTTTTTTCCAGCAAAGTACTGTACCATCTGGGAAGAGGTTAAATACATTACACTGGTAGTCCAGAACTCAATACGAACAGCGCAGCTTTCAGCCCAACACCTCGCACAGAATTCTCAAAACTTTAGAACCAACTGACAAACGCGTTTGCTCGCTTAACTCAGCAGAACGCACATCATGCAAGGACTAAAGATATCTTGCTGTTACAGCACAAAAAGGTGCCATGTTGTTTAGCATACTATAGAGATGTAATAGTTAAAATACCTATACAACCACATGATTAAATAAGGCTTAGCTTCCTTTCTGATAATATTGTTGGCTCTGCAGTCTGAACAAGGAACAGTTGTTTTCCCCTCATTATGGGACAGTGGATAAATGTCCACGGAATAAATCCCACCTCTCCTAAAGCTAAAGCTTGTGGGTCCTTGAGTCAAATTCTTGACAATCAAACTGAACGTTACCAATTCTGAAGCCTTAATGTCTGAATTGCTGGCTTTCCTGCTAAATGATTTAATAGCTTTGACAAGGTGCGTCTTTCCCCAAAAATAAATGGCTGTGTGTCCAGTTTTGCCTATTGGTCCTGGATTTGCCTTTTACTTTGTATTTCTGGTTTGATCAAAGTTCAAAAACTGAAACATGACAATTTAACACCATGGTTAACTGCACATTTTATTGACGCTTGACAAAAGGGTACAAGTGATAGCAAGAAAATGACAAGAGCAAAGTTGTGAAAGGAAAGACATTGAAAACTACAGACAAAGCAGATTTTAAGCCAGCTCCTCCTCTCCCTCCTCCTCAAACTCTCCTTCCTCTTCAGCAGTAGCTTCCTGGTACTGTTGGTACTCAGACACCAGGTCATTCATGTTGCTTTCAGCTTCTGTGAACTCCATCTCATCCATACCCTCACCTGTGTACCAGTGAAGGAAGGCCTTGCGCCTGAACATGGCCGTGAACTGCTCGGAGATGCGTTTGAACAGCTCCTGGATGGCTGTGCTGTTGCCAATGAAGGTGGCAGCCATCTTGAGGCCACGCGGCGGGATGTCGCACACTGCAGTCTTGACGTTGTTGGGAATCCACTCGACAAAGTAGCTGCTGTTCTTGTTCTGTACATTAAGCATCTGCTCGTCTACCTCCTTCATGGACATGCGACCACGGAAGACTGCTGCCACCGTCAGGTAGCGGCCATGACGCGGGTCGCAGGCAGCCATCATGTTCTTGGCGTCAAACATCTGCTGCGTTAGCTCGGGCACACTGAGCGCACGGTACTGCTGGCTGCCCCTGCTGGTGAGGGGGGCAAAGCCAGGCATGAAGAAGTGCAGGCGAGGGAAAGGCACCATGTTAACTGCCAGTTTGCGCAGGTCAGCATTGAGCTGCCCAGGGAACCTCAGGCACGTGGTGACTCCGCTCATGGTGGCCGAGACAAGGTGGTTGAGGTCACCGTATGTTGGTGTCGTGAGTTTCAGTGTGCGGAAGCAGATGTCATACAGGGCTTCATTGTCAATGCAGTATGTTTCATCGGTGTTTTCCACCAGCTGGTGGACAGACAGTGTGGCATTGTAGGGCTCTACCACTGTATCAGAGACTTTGGGTGAGGGAACAACACTGAAGGTGTTCATGATGCGATCAGGGTACTCCTCACGGATCTTGCTGATGAGCAGAGTGCCCATACCGGAACCGGTACCACCACCAAGCGAGTGGGTCAGCTGGAAACCCTGAAGGCAATCGCAGCTTTCTGCCTCTTTACGCACCACATCCAGGACTGAGTCTACTAGCTCAGCACCTTCTGTGTAGTGGCCCTTGGCCCAGTTGTTACCAGCACCACTCTGACCTGAAAACAGAAAGCACAGACATGCAAATGCCAGGCAGCAAGAAGCAACATGCAAAGGAGTCTGAATTTACATACATTTTGTGATCTGATTTATCTGACAACAGTGAACCTACCAAACACAAAGTTGTCAGGCCTGAAGATCTGCCCAAAAGGTCCAGACCTCACAGAATCCATGGTCCCTGGCTCCAAATCCACCAGCACAGCACGGGGAACATATTTGCCACCTGAAAAGGTTTAAACCGTCTCAGAATTGGAGCAAACCAGCTGCCTTCAACACAATCAAAATCACCACGAGTGTGTTCATTTAAAAAAAACTGCAAAAGCAAATATTTACAAGTTGGACTAATTACTGATTTTTTTCCTGTGCATATCAACTAGTAAATAAACCCCAACCATTTAAGCCTTAAACCGAATTGACAACTGTATATTTAAGTACTTGAGACAACTGATTTTGAAGCCATTGAAGGTTCACCTGTGGCTTCATTGTAGTAGACGTTAATTCTGTCCAGCTGAAGATCACTGTCGCCATGGTAACTACCGGTAGGGTCAATCCCATGCTCGTCACTAATCACTTCCCAGAACTGGAGAAACAGAAGACGAACACAATGTCAAAAAGCTTTAAGAAATAGCAGACATTTCTAGTGAACGGTCCTACACCCGGACCAAAGGCGCCACTGAAGGCACCATTATTGACACGAAACACAGGCAAAATGGAGTTTACCGGGAAACGCCATTTTAATAAGTAGTTAACGTTTAGACGCGTTGAACATAATGTATACACTACTAGAAAGACAACGTGTTTATTCAATAACAAAAACAAAAAAGTTACGCTGGTAAGGACTACACAAAAACTCGCGTGGCTGAAGCTGGGCGCGCTTTCCCGAGCTGAACCAGCTCTAACCGGCCATGTTATGCCAGTGCGTGTGCGCGCGCCAGCCAACACCCTTCAGCAGCTGCATTGTTTAAGGATGACTTCATTCCAATGATGCGCTTTAGTGAGACGGAAACGTAAATAGCGAACATAAAGATAACATTTTAATTAGATCGTCGACGGCGTAACAAACATTAAACCGCCACTAATAAAGGACGACCTGTTGCGTCGCGTACAATTTTATCCCGTAAAACAAGGTTAAGCCCGTAAAACTGCGAGTCAAAACTCCTTAACGACTCGTTTGATTTCTTAGCGGTTTAAAATCGTCCAAAACCTCAAAGAATACACAAAGTCACGCCACACTTAAATCAAGACAAATACGTTATTAAAATCAATTAGTTTCTTACCTTGGCACCAATCTGGTTACCGCACTGCCCGGCTTGTAAATGAACAATCTCCCTCATTCTGACCGCTGAACAGCAAACAGTCTAAGCAACAGTAAATACACACCGCTCTGCCCTGCAACAATGAGACTGCAACCCGAGCGCTATTTCAACTTATTCAGGCTGATCGGATCTCACATGCGCTATTATTGGCTGCTTCAAGCCCTGCGCCCGCCTCCTTGCCGAATACATTGGTGGACACGTTCCGCCTGTCAACTGACAAATTTGACCTCTATTGGCTGCACAGCTTTCCATTTACTTGTGATTGGTAGACATTCAGAGAATAACGTTTCAATTTTTCCATGTATATAGCGTACCTGACTTCATACATTAACGGTTCTCAGCACTGTAACGCTGTACTGGGTTTGGCGGTAAAACACGTTTGAATCCATCCGTATAAACTGCCAGCGGGCCTGTAAAAAAAAACAACAGTGGCAAGGCAGGCAAAAGCTGGAGCAGGGCCGTAATGTTCTAACTAGTGGCTAGATGTTTAGTGTTGTAAAGAGTTAATATAAGTTGTCACCCAGTTCAGATAACGGGCTAAAATATTTCAGTGAACTTAATAAGTATGCTCAAAATAAATGAATTTTAGCAGCAAGGTACAGAGTTTGGTTTTGAAAACTTTGCAGGTGTGTTAACACGTTTGTATAGCATTTACATTTACAGCGTATACCAGGCACTCTTGCCCAGATACACAAACAACCAATTCACCCAGTCTTCCAACCTAAGTATCCCGGGTTCAGTGGCCTGGGTCTTCCCCATGTCTGCGTGGGTTTACTCCGGGTACTCCGGTTTCCTCCCAGAGTCCAAAGACATACGTGTTAGGTTAACTGATTACTCTAAATTGGCATTAACTTGAGTGAGTGTCTGTGTGTGTGTGTGTGTGTGTGTATGTATATATATATATATATAGATATATATACACACACATATATATGACTGGTGTTGAGATGAATTTGTGTATTTATATAACCTTGTGTGCGCCTCATGATAGCCACTGATGCTGACAGCGACTTTAAAGAAGCCAAATAAACAAACAAACAACCGAAGTAAAATTGGGTTCATGGTCCAACAATGACAGCTTTGTAGTGATGAAGCTTGACTCAGTTATAAACCTATTTAAATATAAATTACAACCCTTTTATTAATTGATATTATTATTTTACACTGTCCTTAACTGTTGTTCTGTTATGACTGTCCATAACTGTTGTCCCTCATGAAAACATTGCCACATTTAATCTTGTCAGAACTTAGCAAATCTATCTGAGGTTTAGTCCAATTATCCATCTGATTATCCACACTGGCATCTAAATAATTAAGACGGTTAAAGCCCTGGCCCTGGCCTAGTAATTGGAGTGGTTGAGCCGCAGAGCTGCCAAACTACAAATGTTGGGACCAAAACCACTAACCTTCAACTGTATAGATCAATTGCAAGTTGCTTTAGATATACAGTATGTGTCTGCTGGGTGCAATGGTGACATAGCTAAGGTAACTGGACATTTACATTTCCAGCATTTAGCAGGCACCCTTATCCAGACAACGGATACATTCTTACAATCCAAGCAATTGTGGGTTAAAGGTCTTGCTCAAGGACCCAACTGTGGCAGTTTGGCAGAGGTGGGATTTGAACCCTGGGCCTCCTGGTCCAGAGTCCAGTATCTTAACCACTAGGCTACCACATAAGTGAAACATAAATAAGAATAACTATTTTATAACTCCCTAGAAATGAAAGAGCTAAACCTTTAAGCATTTTTAAGCAATTTCTTATGGTACTGCATATAATATGGGTTGTGCAGCAGGCAGGTGCAATAAAGTTGTACCGACAAGCTTTTCCTTGTGCCAATGAATTCTGTCAGGTCTCATGCTGTTCCAGCCACAGTGCACCAAACATAACTGGGTTGTCAGGAGAAATACAATTTCTTGATGCTGTAGAAACTGTAAGTGTTGTGTGGAGCACAGTATTATATTTTCTTAGTTTTTAATTCTACTTGAATTGGGAACAAGCGCAATTTTAGCACAATGTTTGTGCTTGAAATGATTCATAAGATTACTGACTGCTGCAGAATCAACTATCTTGAAATCAGCAAGCGAGGGAAATTGGCATAATATATGAGAGAAGGGGATAATTTGAATTTCTGAATTCAACTGCATTTCAGTTTGTTTGATTTAGGTTTTTCTCTATTGTTTGGAGAGCCAGGAGCAGCACATTGAACCCCCTTTCCTTCAGTCTAAAATCTATTGTAGTTCCTGAGCATGGCTATGCAAATGGTTAATTGTATCACCGCAGCTGCAGGGTGTGTTCTTTGCACATAAACTGGGTGAAAGGAAGTGGGAAAACGACTGGCCTTTGCACGTTTATCCACGTTTAGCAAGCTTCTTATTCATACTCATGGCCATTTTGTGCACAGACCATTTCATTTTGTGTGATTTTTTTAAAAACATCATTTCATGACTACTAAATAAAAGACTAGAAAGAAAGTTAAAGCTTTATTTGCAGAGTTGTATAAGTGATCCAGAAGGGGAGTAAGCAAAGTCTGCCAAAATACAAACAGTCCAGATGGAAATTCCAAATATAGTAGACAAAACACAGGTGAAGGTCATACTTCCATTTACAAACTCATGCAGTTATAACCACGTCTGGGATTGTTGATAGAGGATGAATGCCAGGTAAAAGATGAAAGGCCAAGAGGAATGTTAAACAGGTGTGCTTGATGGAGCAGAGTTCACAGGAGTCAGTACCTTAACACATGGAGAGACCATGCCAAACTCCAACTAGACAGTAAGGAAAGATAGAAACATTGCATAACATAACACAATTTCCCTCTTCTATTTTATGGGTAATAGCTGAAACTATATGACTATGGTGCTTTTGAGAGATGATTGTAAACTTTATGCTAAAATAAGAAGACAATCCTTATCAACCTACATTATTTTAGAACTACTCAACACACCTGTTCTCTTATGTAATAAAAACTGATAAATGAGCACCTAGTTTCCTATCCCTCCTAGTTCACCACTGCATAAAGCTATAATCAAAGGCTATAAACAGTTTAACTAATTTTGTTTGGGTTCTGCAAAATGTTCCACTGTGGAACGTGATGTAGTAAAGAATCAGCACATCATACTGATGGCAAAGTAATGCAAAATGTGCTTGCTTGATCTATTAAATCTGTTTTTATGGTATGCAGCATGTTTCCCATGCCAGCACAAAACATATACGTAAGGGAATTTAATAAGGGGCTGACTGCAGTTTATTTGTAACTCGCTGTTATATCTGATTTTTTTCTTTGCTCACTACAGCTGTCCATTACCATTCCTTTCTGTTTTTAAGGTTTATTTAACACTTATGTTGTTGCTGTGGAAACTGCTCAAGCTCCTGCTCGAGCTTTCTAGTGGATTAATGTGGGACAGCAGGAATTAGCCATAAAATTAAATGTTTCAAACTCTGCTTGTGTTAATCAGTACCAATTAACCTAACATGGAACTAACCACAGCTGCAAAAGCAAGAAATACTGAATAGGTTCATTTGAACGAATATCCTTGCGACGAACATATTTAGCTCATCATATTATTAAGTGGAACTAAGTGAATGATGACTAAATTGGGCATCTGGTACACAACAAAAGACAGTTGATCAGCTGAGGTATTGAAAACAGCTCATGAGGCAGTTTTTATTTCAAATGTTAAATCTTACTCATAGGCATCAATATTACATTATATCAAACCAGCCCCACTGTTCCAGATTCTATTGAATAATTGCAAAATGGATAACGCCTGATACAACCACTCCTAATACTTCGGGGTAGAGTTTTTGTTAACAACTATAAATAAACAGGACAGGAGAGCAAACAGCAGGCCCAGAATCGGACCAAAAATAGTAATCAGAGTTAATCAGATAAATTTAGAACACACATCAAAAGCCAAAAAGAAGTTGCAACTTGAACAGTCAGTCATATATAAATGCTTGGTGTGCATGGTGAGAACAATTACTAAAAGATCAAAACCCAAATGGGCATGTCAGATCATTATGGTCGGCAGTTGGCAGTGCCCAGAATCTAAACAAAGCATTTAGGCAGCCCTTCACTAGAACAAACTCCTTGGTAAGATTTGATCTGAACTGATTCTGTACCACTTCAAATGTAAAAAGACACGTGTGACTTTCAAATGCACAAAGCATTATTAAGGCAACTTAGTTCATTTCGATACATTTTCAAATGTTAATGCAACCCTAGTTCTAATGAAGTTGGGACTTACATAAAAAAACATAAAATAAAAATAAAAACACAATTTGGAACAGGTCACATTCTTCAGGAACTGGCAATCTTTGCGTTTACAACATCCAAAACCATGGCAGAAATAAATTGCCTCTATGAATTACCCAGTGTCAGTTTGCCATGTGTGTTGCTATTGAAAATGTAAAAGTAAACATTAAATGGCAAAATATGGTGTGTGCGTGCGCAGGCATGAATTTGGCCAATGCTGTGTGCCAGTTCATAAAAAGCTTGATGCACAGACAATGGCTGACTAGTGTGACCCAGTTTTTCAGTTGATTATACCTTTACTGTAGTGTTTGCCACTCATTCATTGAGCGCACACATTGCAAAGTAACTCAAGACTAATCCAAACACAGACAAGAAAATAATGACATTAAAAAATAAGCAGGAAAAAAAGCACACACTAGCACACTTTTCTTTGGTGCAGCTTGTGCAAATGAAGCACATGGACTATTCATGTTATTCATGTACCTAGACTAAACAAATTAACACCCATAGACTAAACATTTCAAGCTTGTATTATTTCAGGTTCAGATTGTCAGCAAACTTTAAAGAGAACTTTCTCGTTCTAGTTCTCTGTAGATGAAGTGAAATCGCCAACCACTTGCTCTTCAGCCACAACTCCAACTGTATAGCACTGAATTATGAATAGTGTATTAATCTTTTCATACTGCATTTGTGTCTCTGCCACAATTATACAGAGCAAATTGCAGACTACACTTCCCAAATAAATCTAGAATAGAAGAGAATCTAGAATAGACTATTCAATGGTACCGAAACTTTCTATCAAGGACTCAATGAAAAGAAATCAATCCTAGTTGTAGTAATTGCAACCCCAGTTCCAATGAAGTTGGGACGTTGTGTAAAACATGAATAAAAACAGAATTTAGTTATTTGCACATTCTTTTAAACTTGAATTTAATTGAATACACTACAAATTCACAACATTTAATGTTCAAATGGATCAAATGTATTGTGTTTAGCAAATGTTCACTCATTTTGAATTTAATGCCTGCAACACATTCCAAATAAGTTGGGACGGGGCTACAACAGACTGAGAAAGTTGAGGAATGCTCAAAAAAAAAAAACCCACCTGTTTGGAAACATTCCACAGGTGAACAGGGTAATTGAAAACAGACCAGTTGAGTGTCATGAGTGGGTATAAAGGGAGCATCTCCAAAATGCTCAGTCATTCACGAGCAAGGATGGGGAGAAGTTCACCACTTTGTGAACAAGCAAATAGTCCGACAGTTTAATAACAATGTTTCCAAACGTGCAATTGTGAGGAATTGAAGGATTTCTACAGATCATCTACAGTCTATAATATCTTCAAAACGTTCAGAGAATCTGGAGAAATCTCTGCAAGTAAACCAAAGTCAAGTCAAATTTAGACAGTGTCAAAGCAGCTTTACAATATTATATAATCTCAAATGGCCAGTACCAAATTGAGCAAGTCTAGGATGACAGTGGAAATGAAAAAAACCCTGAATGTAGAAGGAAGAAATTTTGGAAAGGCCAAGACATGACCAAGCGGCAAGGTTGAAAACCAACATTGAATGCTTGTGACCTTTAATCCCTCAGGAAGCACTGCATTAAAAGCCGACATAATTCTGTACTGAATATTATAACATGGCATAAGCAACACTTCAGAAATCACTGTCAGTGAACACAGTTCTTCACTCCATCTACAAGTTAAAACTTTCAAAACAAAAGCCATATATCAACAATACCCAGAAACGCTGCTGGCTTTTCTGAGCCTGGGCACTCTTGTGCTCTAGTAAATATATAGATAAACTTTAATTAGCTAAGAATGCAGCAACTTGAGTGCAAAGTAATACTAGAAAATATTATCATATCAGTCCTGCTTGTCATCTCTACACTGATTACCAGTTAAATTCTGCATTGAGCATTAAATACTTCTTGTAACATATTTATGTAGGTGGGCTTTTGGTTAGACTTAGACTGAGATCGGGCTCGGGTTACAGGGGCAGGAGTCTGGGTGGCTGGGATGGGAATCGGTCCTCTTGATCTTGGATTGTGCATTCTTGTTTTAGACTAAGGGCAGAGCTGGGGGTTTAGGTCAAAGAGATTAATGGTGATCTGGGATGTTGGGTTGCTGTCTTCTTGCACTCAGTGGTTGTTAACAGTCACTGTGCTCTTAATCAGTAAGTAACTGCATTTTCTATTTTGCACATACACACATTCAAATAAATGAAGCCCTTCACATGGTACACCCAAATGGAAAGAGAAAGGAGAAGATTAAGTTTAGATATAATATAACCAATTCCATATGTAAATAATGTCATGAATGGACACTGGCTAAATAATAAAGTTTTGCTGTTTTAATTTTATTTGCCTTCATTCAATTCTATGTTTTGACCATTACTGTTTTGCAGTATATGGAACTGGATATGGAATATGCCAATTACACACTTATATTTACTATCTGTACTTCTGTCTGCATGCAGCCAACACATTATTCAAACCATCCAGATGTGGATGTTCATTTTGCATTGCAATCAAATGAAGGGTAATGTGTGTAAGACACTCATCAAATCAGGGAAACGCATTTGTATGTTTTGGTGCTTTTGCATGTCAGTTTAATCCAGTCCTTTTCTGCTGCAAAAGGTGGTTTGTGGTCACTTTGAATTAATGAAAATGATCAAACTACTATTTAAACTCTGTGTTTAAATCTACAGCATGTTAATATGTGAACCTTCAGGACTCATCCGCTTTTAATGCTGGAATGACTATCAGGTGTGAGTGGACATGATGTTGTATTAAAGAACAGGGACCTATCAATGTTTGATTTTCACGTCTATGGAAATATAGTAGGTCTTGTACAAAGGAGATTTCCAAATAAAAATAATGTTTAAACTATCTCTAAGGAGTTTAACCTTTACCCATTGACAGTCACACAGATTATGTCTGGAATTGGAAGAAACTGGTCTTAGATTTGGCTGCAATGCCTCTTTTGCAAGTATTTTAGCTAGATGAACTCATCCTTATTTCAGACATGCATTCATGTCATATTTACATTTTTTATAGTCATTTAACAGACTCCTTTATCTCAAAGCAACGAATAACTAATTCATGCAATTCAGAGATTGTGGGTTAAAGGACTTGCTCTGGTCCATAGTCCAGTACCTTAACCGCTATGCTGCCACAGTCCCATTCTTTACTGGTGCTATGTTCATTAAAGAGCATTCGTCCGAACTGAATGGTTTCACCTTTCTTTGCCATGATGTCATAATATATTATGTTTGGAAAAACTAGTTTGAATTTTTACCCAACAGAATTGACAAACAAAAGAAGTGCTGAAAGGAGGTTGGTAGCCCAAGGAGGCGTCATGGTTGCCTGTGGTGGAGGAGAACAAAGTATTGTGTGCACCTTCGACCCAGACCAGGCGCGGGCAACATGAACTGGGGGCTCCTGTCTGAGACGATATCCAGTGCACATCACAGGGATCCTGATTATGCTATTAATGAGGATTGTCACAGCCACAGTGAGGAGCTTGGGGAGGGGAGTGAGACAGATTGCACTGGAGAAGCGGTCAACAATTATCAGGATGACGGCCATATCATTGGAGTCTGGGCAATGTCATCATGACGTCTACCACAATTTGCAATCATGGTCTGCCGTGATCATGATGCTTCATGCATCATGATGCTCTGATCTGACTGGCTGTTGAGCTCGGAGTGGGATCGGTCCTCTCAGCCTCCTCAGTGGCTTTGCAGACTTCCCAGGTAATGCTGGCCGTGATACAGATGGGTTCATCTACGTCAAGGTGGGTGCGGTTTGAGAACTGGTTATAAAGGATGTCCAGCTTTACATTTCAGGATCTGGGGTGGTAGGTGAGCTCTAAATTGAACCGACTAAAGAGCTCAGCCTGCCTGTGGTTTACCCTTTTAGCTGCTTGGATGTTTGCCAGGTTCTTGTGGTTGATCCATACTATAAAGTGCTGGAGGTGCCCACCAGACAGTGTCTCCACTCCTCCAGGATCATCTTTACCATTACCAGTTTGCAGATCCCAATGTCATAGTTGCCATCAGTAGGGGCTAGCAGTGTGAGAAACAGGCACATGGGTGGAGTTGACCTTTGGGTCTGGACCTCTGTGAGAGGACAGCACCAGCCCCCAGACTTAGACATGTCCACGATGAACTGGAGCACCGGATCAGGTTGCACTAGGATTGTACTAGGATTGGAAACCCTTTGGTTCCATGGACCAGAAAAAGGAAACATTAGGGTAAGTGAATCAGGTAAGGAGTGTGACTATCTTGCTGTACCTTGCTGGGATGAACCTCCTGTAAAAGTTGGCAAACACTAGGAACTGCCCCAGGTCCTTGCGGTTAGAGGGAACTGACCAATCTACCACTGCCCGCACCCCTTGGAAGGGTCTGCCCGGATCCTGCCTGGCTTGATGGTGTAGCCCAGGAATGCCAACATGCTCTTATGGAACTCGCACTTCTCTGCCTTCACTAAGAGTTTACCAGAAGGCATGAACAGCATGTTCAGTACTTGACCTAGAAAAAAAGAGAAAATCATTTAAATATGCAAAAAAAACCTGTTCAACCTTTTAAGTCCCAAAGCCATTTTTTATGTCGCCGATTTGTATTTGCAGAATAAAAAATAAATAAATAAAAAAAAAAATATATATATATATATTTGATCTTTTTCCCGGCAGTGCGGAGAGATGAATTAGATTCATGCATATAGGTTTAGAGTTACGTTTGCATATACACAGTCTGATAATGAATTTACAGAGATCTTTTTGTTTTTTTATGTGTCTTTTTTATTTATTGCAAACACCAGTGTTGTTCGCATTTATTTTGAAGAGTTACACATGTGTTTATTAGTAACTGAAAGAGCTTCTCAAAGCAGAAGTTTCAATGATTTAGAATATAACAAGGGTGAAGTTGGCTTCTTATTCGCACTCTTCTTATTTGGATATTCCTGTCCTGTTGCATTTCAAGCACCACAGTGTGTGTCTGTGTGTATGTGTGTGTGTGTGTTTGTGTGTGCGTGTGTATCATATTGACTTTAAACGTGGCATGATTGTTGGTGCTAGACTGCTGATCTACTGGGACTTTTATGCAGAACCATATTTGTCAATTGGGATTTACAGAAAATGATCAGAAGATAAGAAACTATCCAGCAACTCAAATAACCCAGAAAAGCATCTCTGAATGCATAAGAAATTAGAACCTGGACACAGAGGGCTATAACATTTGAAGACCCCATAGGGCACCACACAGGATGCTAATGAAACCTCACTCATTAAGCTACATTTAGCTATATTTAGAATTACTCTGTGTTAACAATCTGCTTATTATACTTGACTGTTCCATCCGTGGGTATACAGTAATGCCCTGGAATGTAAGGAACAAAATCTCTTTAGAGACAGTTTCTTGGGAAAATCATGGAATGGAATAGTTCTACACTGGCTACTCAGCTGTAATCAGGATGATATAATTACATATTTGATTTAATTTGAAAAATCCATCTCATTTATAACACAGTTGCTGTATTAAGTTCTGACAAGCCACACGCTGTTACTGACTGAAAACTCTTATTGTTGAAAAGCTGAACAGATTGTTTGTAACGTACAAATAAGATGTAAGTTCATTTGATGAGAAAATATCTGATTCTGTCAGCACTAACAAAATGTTCCCACACTCAAAATGTGCCCATGTTTGTATCACTTTATGAGCACCAATTGAATATCATAGGTTTTTTTTATTGTTTTCCAGATCACAATTAGGAAATCAGTGTTCAAATGTGGGATATGGTATTGAAAATTGAGTTAATTTAATAAAGGCATAACCCTGTTTTTATTGAATTTGTCATCTTTATTACTTTTTGTCTCTAGTTCTAGTTTACCATAAGCTGAGCCAAAATACATGAACACCTTTAAATTCCTAAAGCTCTCCACCCAACCTCCCTTGCTGGCACAGTCTTATGAAAAACTTACACAAACATGCATACATTGGACAAAGTCTACTCATCTTGTTACACTGGCTCCAGAATCAAATACCATCACAGATAAAGGCATTTCAGTCTTTGGCAGGTCAGCTGGACATCAACATCAGGCTATTACATCTACAGAAGATGTTGAAGATCATGCACATGTAGTTTCTCAGCTGACCCACTCTCAAACACCAATACCTCTTCCCCTATCATCAGTTGGGCGCTCCTTTTGCATTTCTCTGAGCAGAACCCTCACAATCTTTAGCTGAACTGTAAACAAGTGAGCACTTCACTTCACATCAAGCCAGTGAAACGCTTCTTGCCCGAATTTTCACTAGTGAAACACTTCTTGCAGCTCACAATGTGTCATTCAGAACCCAATTAAACTTTCAGTGTACAGTAGGTATGGAAAGTATTCAGACCCCTTCATTCACATCACTCGTTGCAAACATTTGCTAAAATCCAGAAAGATTTTTTTTCTCATTAATGTACACTCAGCATCCCATCTTGACAGAAAAAAACAGACATGTAGAAGTTTTTGCCAATGTATTAAAAAAGAAAAACTGAAATATCACATGGTCATAAGTATCTTGCTCAGTATTTAGTAGAAGAATGATGTTTTTCACACCTTGATTTGGGTATTCTTGGTCATTCTTCCATGCAGATTTTCTCCAGTTCCATTTTCAGGTCTCTCCAGAGATGCTCAGTTGGGTTTAGGTTAAGGCTCTGGCTGGGGAAGTCAGGAATGATCACAGAGTTGTTCCGAAGCCACTCCTTTGTTATTTTAGCTGTGTGCTTAGGGTCATTGTTGGAAAATGAACCTTTGGCCACAGTGGTGATCTTCGGGTTATTCTTTACCTCTCTCACCAAGGCACTTCTCCCACAATAGCACAGTTTGGCTGAATGACCAGGCCTAGGAAGAGTTCTGATCATCCCAAACTTCTTCCAATTAAGGATTATGGAGCCAACTGTGCTCTCTGAAATGTTTTGTAACGTTGGCCAGAACTGTACCAGGAAGGAAGAGTCCATCCATTCCGCGAGTAATAGTCACAGTCTGAAGCATCCATCACGTATCCAGCAGCTAAAATTCCATCTGGACAGGTAGGCTTCCCCAAGCCAAGGCTTCTCGTTGAGAAGATAGTGTCAATAGCATAGAGAGACCATTTAATCAATTACATAACTCCATAATTTTGAAGATCTGTGCCCAGGAGCAGTGTACGCAGAAAGACGAGTAAGCTGGTACAGACAGGAGACATTTTTGATTTTAGCAAATGGCTGCAACGAAAGAAAGAGTGAAAATTTTAAAGGGGTCTGAATACTTTCCATACCCAGTGTATAAACACACTAAAGCAGAGCTGGCCTAGCACTTTTATGACAGAGGTTTTTTTTGGAGAAGGTATTTTGGGACCAGCTCGTTATATTTGCCAAGGCTCCTGCAGCTTGATGGCTAACCCAACTCAAAAGTTCAACATGGTGATGAAATTGTACCACTGGAACAATTGTTATACAACTGTCATCTGGAACAGCCAAATGGGTCCATTTCCACAGGTTCTATGACAAAAGGCAATCCCCAAGCTCCATATAGAGATGTTCTTACACCCACGAGCATGGTGAACTGTGCTTATCATATCCAAGTCCTGACATGCCCGCAAGAAGAAGTCAACACTGATCTAGATGAGAGCACATAAAAAGTAGATACACCCAATTTTCAGTATATAGGCTAGAAAAAGGCTTATGGTGATGTGACCCTGAGTGCATATATGTGGTAGTCATAATGTTTTTCTGACCAGAAAGTTTAGTACAAAGTTTAGTACAAAGTCAGTATTCAAGGTCGTGCACATCAGGAATTGGCATATCCATGTGCAAACTCTCCTCCACCAAGGTGATGTAATTTTTACACGTATGTTTCATATTTTGATCCAATTTCATAGTTTCCCAGATTTAGAATCTAGGTTGGAGGCTATTGTGTAAATTGGTGGTTCATTACTGAGTAACAATGATACAGTATACCTTAGATCTGGTGGCAAGATGACCATTTGTAAAATTTAATAATATTGGCATAATGTCATCATTAAATCTGCTGCTGTATATCAACTGGAAGATTTTCTTGTGAAAATCCCACCACAGATAAATAATGCTATGGCATCAAGTTTGTGGCTCGTACTATTCATTGCTACCTAATGAGATGCCAAATAACCCAATAACACAGTATATAGCACATAACAATAACACAATAACACAAAATATAGGTTCACTGTGGCCCACAGTAAGTTGGACTGCATCATTAATTGAACTGTATTAGCACTGATATTTAAATGTATTTAAAAGTATAATAAGTATATAAAAAGTATAATTGGTCTATAAAGGTAGAAAAGCTCATTTATGTAAAAGCAATTCATTTGCTCAATCAATTGCTTCTTCTACATGCCAATGATTTGCTTAATTTGTTATAATTTGTTATAAGCATATAATCTGGCATAATGAATTAATCTCAGCAATTAGGTCAATCTAAAATTTGTCCATACACCTGGGAAAAGCTATATGGTTTTAATTTACCCTACAGAGCTGGAACCCTAAACAAAGACAAATGATATAAACAAACACAAGTGGTAAAGAATGGAAATGCAGACCTATCACTGTGCTTAAAATAACAGAAACAGATTATAAATAAGGAAAAACATATAAAATACATTTACAATACTACTTATTATGGAAGTTCACATATCTAAAGGAATTATAGCAAACAGTACCTCACAAATGTTTGAATGCTCAGCTGGTGCATACCCATACAGCTACAACTTTAAAAATGAACTTTAAACATTTCCTGTCGTGATTACAGTTATTTGCTTCCAGTAATTGTTTCACTAACCAGAAAGCATATTGAGTGAGAGGGATCCAATCATAAGCAAATATGCATCATTTAACAAAAAGAAACTTTCCATAAAGAATGCAGAACCCAGAGCGCTAACTAATTAATGTTAAAACATTTTCCCACTGTGGAGACAGTGTGGAAAATACATTTTTTGTTGTTGTTGCACCTCCTTCTACATTGATGTCATTGCAGACAGTAGGAACCTGAGATATTTCATGCTTTGTTTGATCAGCTTCATTTTATTTGGTAATAAACATCAATTCCTGCATCTCAGGTTTGTCAACAAGTGTGAGAGAAAATTCTTGTAAAGTTTAAAAATGTTCCTCAAATACATATTGGAAGGACTTAAAGAGTTTTCCCTCTTCAGTGCATAATATCATTAACACTTTAAAGAATATGGAAGAACTGAAGTACATTGAGGTCCATCAAAAAGTCCGTTATCTTCAATCCCTCAGATGGCACTGCATCAAGAGCCATTGTTAATCAATAGCTGATAGAACCACATGGGCAAGGGATTCGTTTAGCAAACCATTGTTAAACACTTTAATACAGAGTTACATTAACAAATACCACTTAAAAAAATACTGTGACCATGTAATGAAAATGCATTGTTTGCATTTCTCAATAATGAAAATGCATTGTATTCTCGTTTCTGGAAGTGCAGTCTGAGTGCTCAACACCAAAGACAAAAAAAAACACATTCAAACTGTTATCAGCTAAGTCCAAAAGCCATAATCTGTTATGGTATGGGGCTGTGTCAGTGCCCTTGTCAACAGTCATTTTCAATTCTGTGGTGGCAGCATTAATGCAGAAAAGTCACAGGCTGCCAAAGCCATTGTTGAGGTGTCTTTGTGATGTATTGTGCCTCCAGTGGCAAAACGGTGCTTCTTGAGAACTAGGACAAATCAAGTTCTTAATTTGAAAAACATCTCTCCATTACTTCCTACAGCAAGGTTTTACCTGTGAAAGCACATCTCGGGTACAGCCTTTGAGTTCTACATATTTCTTGTAAAACAGATGATAGTTGTATTAATGCTATATATTTGTCAACACTAAAAGATGCTCAGAAATGCATATTACTTATTTTACTCATCACTGATTTTTTGTCTTAGATTGGTGTTTTTATTCCTCTAGCATATTACATTTGTCACAGATTTTACACCCTTCCGAATGCAACCTTGCCCCTTAAACTGGGCTTGGGACTAATTTAGCAGTGCTCAGTACACCCTTACTGACTGAGGTTTAGTCACTTTAGGCATGACACTTAGAATTTAAATCCAGGCTTTCAGACACTGTCGTTTCCATCAGTGGGCTTTTCCCAGTTAGCCACAGCAGCTGGGTGTTAAAATACATATATTATACAGTTTTTAATGACTTTAGATAGATCAATAGTTTTTTTTCCCATTTAATCTACACCAATCCAAATAATTCTCTAATGTGTAAACACTGCAGTTAAATCTTATAAATGCAATGTAATTATAAAAAGGAAGAAACAACATGGATTTTTCGTTTAAAATCCACGTGACAGCATTGACAAAGAACTGACAGTGATAACACAATCTTAAAGTGGTGACAAACATAGTAAAGAGCGAAAGCATTATTTGAAATGAACACGTTTTTCAAAATGTATACAGTTCATAATTTCTTTTATACAAAACACCAAACCATACCTGTGAATTTCATATGGTGTAATCATGCACTATATTGTTTTAAACTTTTAAAAAGATAAACAAAATAATACCTTATCCTAATAATACATTTTTATTCAGTATTAACAGTATTTATTATGGCAGGTCTGCCATGATGCTCGTAATACTGTCTATCAGTGTTTACATCAACGCATGTACCAGGTTCATCATTCATCCTCTTAAGCATTACAGCCGTCCCGTGCACAGGGTTGTAACTGTATTGACCTTCTATAGTACTAAAGAAAAAAATAAATAAATAGACTGAGACGCCGGAATCATGGCGCAACCATTTACATGCTAACTGTTTACTGGTTACTAAGGCTTCCATCATACATACATACTCATGCATGCGTGCTCATCACATATCAGAAGCTGTGGTCTGTATCTCCCCCTTTTAAACTCAAGTCTGGCCATGCTGGCTGGAGATTGTTTGGACACACTGGAAGGGGTGTTTGAATGTTACGCCCCATCAGGAGCTGTGCTCGTGATACCCGATGTGCAAGAGGAGACACTCACAACTCTATAGCTGCAAACTGAGGTCCATTATCTGTGACAAGTGTTTCTGGCACGCCATGGTGAGTGAAGACGGCCTTATTTTCTCAACCACAACTGTTGCTGAGGTGTTTGTGAGAGTGGTCACCACAATGTAAAGTGAGTAGTATTCGACTACTAGATACTGACCTTTTTCCACTCAAACAAATGAGCTGCTAGATGTTCACAAGGATGTGATCTCAAAGGTGAGGCTAACAGAGGTTCTGTGGCAATTTTAGTCTCTTTCTCACAGATTTCACACTGACATACATTTTCCTCTGATTGTTTTGTCAATCCCACCCACCACACTGCCCCTTGGACCCTGGCCATACATTTCACCATTGCCTGGTGACCCTGGTGAAGCCTTTCCAAGAGGTCCTGTTGCATGCTTGAAGGAACGAGTATTCTTTTCCTATTATCATCAGTCCATTCACCATAAGCAGATCATGTCGGTACTACCAAACGGGCTTCTACTGTGGCATAGAGTTAATGTGTTTCCACCCCATGTGCATAATTGAGAAAAGATGAGCAGCTAATCAAAGGCCAGTTTTTGCATTAGTGCATAGCTATGAATTCACCCCCTCACCACCTAGATAGATAACTTAATGCCACCTTCTATTTCACCCAATTGTTGCTAAATGCAAAAGTTAAATGCTGACTTGTAGCTAATTACCTGTAGCTGAGGTTGTGGTGTAATATCTGGAACACGAAATACTGATGCAAAGCAATACAGCTCAAAAGCAGATGGAAAAAAACACAGCTGTGGACATACAATTGCCCTAGAAACAGGTGCACACTCACAAGCACACATCGACATACGTAGGACATAATCCTGAAAAGGAACAGATGCTCCTGTCTGAGCTGGTTTATCAGGATGGATTTGTTTGGTTTCTATAGACAAGACAGGACAAGACAAGAACAAGTTGAGGATTAAGTTCATTGGCACACATTCTATTTACGTCATATGCTGACTACAAACAATGTCCTATATAGCAGATGTACTTGTATAGAAAAACATAGATAATGAAATAACATCAAGTAAGTTTATTTATTTTATTTAATGTTGCATCAGTGCCAATGGTCATTTATGGCAGGTTATATTAATATTAGTTAGACACACAACACTGGGCCAATTTACAACAATTAGTTAACATAACCTGTCTTTAGAATGTGGGAGAAAACCAGAGTAAACCCACTCTGGACATGGTGAGGATGGGCAGGGGAGTCTGAGGTTTGGATCAAACTGGAATTTCTGGAGCTAAAGATGATTACTAGCAGTTTGTGCCCACAAATTCAAAACATTATTGAGTAATTTCGGGCGGTGCAATATGACGATATGTGTTGCCTGACGAGTGAAATATGTCTTCCATTTGATATTACATTCGATCATCCAGTTTTTTTTACCCATATTCAGTTGAATACAGTACACAGACATTTTTATTTAATGTTCAAACCGATAAACTTTGTTTTTTGCAAATATTCCCTCATTTTGAATTTGATGCCTGCAACACGTTTCAAAAAAGTTGGGACGGGGCAACAAAAGACTAGAAAAGTTGAGGAATGCTCAAAAAACACCTGACTGGAAAATTCCACAGGTGATGATTGGGTATAAATGGAGCATTTCCGAAATGCTCAGTCAATTACAAGCAAGGATGGGGCAAGTTTCAATACTTTGTGAACAACTGCATGAGCAAATAATCCAACAGTTTAAGAACAACCTCTCTCATCATGCAATTGCAAAGATTTTAGAAATTATCATCTACAGTCCATAATATCAAAAGATTTTGAGAATCTGAAGAAATCTCTGCAAGTAAGCAGCAGGGCCGAAAATTAACATTGAATGCCCGTAACCTTCGATCCCTCAGGCAGTACTGCATTCAAAACTGACTTCATTCAACATCAACCGCATGTTTTTCAATGACATTCCTGAACAGTGTGACTTTGTAGTAAAAGAGTGCGGGTACTAGAATGGGCTGCCTGCAGTTCAGACCTGTCTCCCATTCAAAATGTGTGGCGCATTATCAAGTGCAAAATACAGCAATCGAGACCCTGGACTATTAAGCAACTGAAGTTGTACATCAAGCGTGAAAAGGGAAGGGAAACTTCACCCAAAACTCTGTAAACTCTTGCCAAAATGGCATTTTTAAATTCAAACTCTACACACACACAGCCAATCAACAGCTTTGTCCTCTGTCATAATACTCAAACGTATATTTATTTTCACAAACATATAGGCCATTTTTGCATAATTTGTACATAAACACTAAAATAAAACAATTACAGGGATAATGTTTATTTTTTGGGAATGAACATTACACTACTACAGTAAAACACATGCTGCCTACTGGAACGCATAACAAAACACAAAAAGGGTGAAAAAAAAGGGTGGGGGAAAAAAATTCGAGGGGGTCTTGTCCTCTGTCTGGGTCTGGCCACAACACCTCATCTACATCACAAGCAATATCCTCTCTGGCCAGACTGAAGTGATGCATCTACCCCAGCACGTTCCCTCATCAATATCACCACAGGCATCCTCCATTGCCTGGAGAAGCGGGATGCACTGGTGGGGCAGCCTATCATACACCTTCCACCTCCATGCTGAAAAAAACTCCTCTGTAAGGTTCAGGAATGGAGAATATGGTGGAAGGTGAAGCACAATGAATTGTGAATGTTCAGCGAACCAGTTTTGGACCTGAACAGCACGATGAAAACTAACGTTGTCCCAACATACCTGAACTGCTCTGGGGTGAACAGCCGTCTTCTTCCTCCAGTTAGGGGTAGTCTCGCAGTTCTGCAGTAACATGATGGGAATGGTTACTGTATTACAGTAGTGTGAAGTTACAGTAAATGCTACTGTAGTGGTCCACACAGTTCAGTAATATGGTATAGAAAATGGGTGACTTACCTATTTTCATTCACAAAGGTCAGGATAATGTTTGCTACAGTGTAGCGGCATAAATTAGGCTGGACCCTCTGCCCAGCCTCCCAAAAACACACATGGTCAACCAGAGTGGCCCGGATATCATCAGAAATAGATGCTCTTGCTGGTGCTTGTCCTCTTCCTTGTCCTCGTCCCTGTCCTCTTTCTCCTGCATGTGCCTCCATTGTTGAGTGAATCAAGATGTGTAACCCGTGACCTCTTTTATAGGGCTCAGGTGCAGGTTTGTAAAGATTATCCAGAAGTGTTTTCACCTGTGGGGGCTGGGTTTGGGCAATTGGTTCATGGTTGTGGTGTTTGTATGGCAGTGTATTCCGTTCATTTTGTATTGCTTAATTTAATGTAGCAACCTGTGTTTAGTGTTTAGCTAACAGTGTGTATTAGAATTGTTAGCTGAGTGTAAGGTAGAGAATGAGCTTATAGTTTAGAGTACCAGGTCAATAGAAAGGATATTTGGGTTAGTAATTTCCAAAACTGTGCTACAAGAACACTTTTCACCTAGTAAGACACGACTTACAAACTAATTTTCCCCCACTAAAACACATTTTGCACTGTAATGCACTTGGGTTGCATAATGGTAAGCACAGGCAGCAAAGCACAGGTGTCACAACTTAAACACAACCACTCAAAATTGAGCACACGTGACGAATGATGTGAAGAAACCAATATTAGAGAGCACAAGTATTGAAATTTCAGTATGGATCGAAACTGTTGATAGTCTTCTGTTGATGTAATGTATTTTACTGTGTATAAATATATTTTTAACACAACACATTTTCATTATTCATTTTTGCTAAACAGTTTTGTGGACAAGAAAGATTATATCTAAAGCTTCATGATCTGATCATTGTGTTTTCCTTTTTTTGGTGTTGTGTCTAATGTCTGTTCAGTGGTGTTTTGCATTTTGATTAACTCGAGGCCTGATCTGACAACATTGTTTGGTTTTGAGCACTGTTTGAACTGTTTTGAGGCAATAGTTTGGTTTTGCGAATTGGGTTTTGTGTTTACAGTTTGGACAAATGGATGCATAGTTTCAGGAAATGTTTCTTGGCAACTAAAAAAACTATAATTATGTCAATATAATAGACTTGGAAAGAAGAAATGAATCGATGACTGTGATGGGTTGGCCTACAGCTGACATTAGAATTGTTATATTATGTACATTGCTCACATAAATTAGGGGATATTTAATTATGGTAAAACAACACAAAATGTGTTGGTAATGATGTGTTGCGGAAATGACAATTTTCACTTATGCAGGAAAAAAAGATGCTAGGTCATGGATTTGCAAAACCCAATCAACAGCTAGTATAATCCTGAATGTTTAATATTGAATCTATTTTTGTTTAATAGTACCATAACTGTGTAAATTGTAATGATACGGAATAATCCAACTGTACAATGAGGACTAGTTATTTGAATCACTCACATATCCAGGCACCAAAATGTCACTCTTCTCTATTGGCCATATGTTTCTCCCCTGTCAGTTTCCATAGTTACAACATAAATGAGTGTTAGCTTTAAATAATTGCCAAAAATCATATGCTGCTTTAATAATGGTAATGGTTGGGGATGATAAAAAAATATTGTTCAAAAATAAGAATAAGTTGTATAGATATAAGCAATACATATACATAATACATTCTTACTTTTTAAGTTATTATAAAAAACACAATGATTTTCAAAATAAATTGATCATCTTCTTATGGAGTGGAGAAGTTTATGTCTGGGTTAAGTATTTAAGTCTAAAACATAAAACAATGTAATCAAATGGGTTTAAATTCATAAATTCATATTTATCGCATTGATAAAAACAATTATTTTACAAATTACTTTATAAACTGGGGATGTTCCCCTTTCAGACAGACACTGTAGGTACACTCTTGCTAGTTAGTTACAACTCTTTAGTGCTGAAAGACATATCACAATACAAAGGCATTTTTTTTTTTACGAAATAAAATTACTATTCACCTTTATATGCGTATTTCAAAAGGTCCTTCATGTGGAAATGTTCCTCTTGGATAATTCAAAGAGACCGGAGGAATGGCTGGATTTAAACTAGCTATTTATTACCTATATAAATAAGCTGCACTGGCTGTGAAGTGCTGGCCCTTGCACCCTACGCAGGGCACTTTGGGACCAATTACAAAGCCGCTTGGGATTGAGCCTCTAGAGTCGCACGACGCTTTGAAAAACAAACGAGCTGCATGACGCGAAGTCAGACTGTACGTAGTGAAGTCGCCTCTGGAGCCACGCAGCGCTGTTTGGGAAGAGATGCCGTGCACATTCTCGCCAAGTACCTACTCTGTTTTAATCAGAAACCGTTGCGAAAATGTTTTTCAATTTCTCTTATTAGACTGCGTATCAGTTGGCGACAGCGAATGAAATCCCGTTGCCGCGCTGTTCGGGAGTTTTAATTCCTGGTGGTTCCAGCTTGAACTTCAAGGCTGAAGATTTGCATTATAAACGAGGACGTTTTATGGTGAACGGGTTTTTTTGAAAAGTCAAAAGGAAGCTCAAATATTCCGACAGGTAGGTGTATATTTTTAATGCTGTATGGCTTTATGCTGGATTAACGGCGTACTGGTAGGTACAGCGCGTGCACGCGTTTGTAGCTTATTCGCGCACGTTTTCTCTGGGAATTTGGTAGGTTCTTTCGGCTACACGATAAACACTTTTCACCCGAACAGGTCGAAATCTTACATATGCACTGGTTTTAAAACAAGCGGAATTCAACCAGTTGCACCCTCAAATGATGTTACTGCTGGCGGAAAATATTGACCGGTCAAGGCAGAAATCAATGCAGTCTGGCTGTTAGAAGTGATTTTTATTTTCTGTTCGCTTTAAAGCGGTGTCACGGTCAGCGGTCTGACAGCTACCGTTTGCAAACTCAGATAAAAAAAAACAAACTGATGGCTAATTAAATGGTCACAAAGTTTGAGAAAAATCTATCAGTCAAGGCTTTGGTAATATGAAGAAACATTAATACAAATTAATACAAAGTTACTACAACTATATGTTACAAACATTGTGACCCCTGTAACAGCACCTCCTCAATACAAATCCTTTCCTGCTCCTTTCTTACTGCCTCTTTTTAAACCCAGCACAGGCTTTCCTCATGGGAGTCAAATACTGGGTGTTTTCAGACAAATCGACTATTTATTTTGTGCAAATGATATATTTTCCTATTTGCAGGTAGGACTGTGCAATATAGTCAAAATCTTCTTTCTAAATGTAAATAATATTTTTCTATAGTATCATCAGCTGTTTACAATGTTATATAATAAAACAGCTATTCAGGTCCATTTAGGTTCATTAAGTTGTAAACGTGTCAAGATACACAGGAAATAAGACAGTTCAAACCAACACACTCAACCTCAAAATAAGAGCAAAAGTAATAGCATTTGCCTTGTCAGTGTGGGACCTTGACCTTGGTTGTGGCATTGCGAGTGAAAGTGCTTGTGGATATACACCTCACACACATCGAGGGTTTTGATTAGCTATTTTTTGACCGTGCAAATCAGGGCCGTGTCATTCCAAATATAAGCCACAATTCCTGTCTTACATCACGTCCTACTGAAGGAAATCTATCCATCAGTACGTTTCTCCTTATAAGGAGTTGCTTTAACAAAGAGTCTGCCTTAAATCTGCGTGAAAGTAAGGTGACTATATTGATTTACTTTTAACACCTGGTGTTTCATCACTCAATTCATCACTTTTGGCCTTGTATTTAGGCTCTTTACGGTACATTTTAAGATGTCCAACAAACTCTGCAGACAGCATTCTTCTGCTCTCGAGGTAAGCAGCACTGGTTTGGCAACTTGAGAGAGAGAATGAGCTAGAAGTATTGCTACGGTATGAGTGGCTGTATACTGCCCTGTGTTATATGTTTTACATACAAGTTACAGTAGGTTAGTGAGCACAAAAAGATCTTCTCCAAATATCTTCACCAACCAAGATGATTGAAAAACATTTTGCCAAAAAGCTTCTTCTAGACTGGTTCGTTATGAATCTGGTTGTTTTATACTGTTTCTGTTGTTGCCTAATAATAGATATGGGTACCTAACTAAAGACCAACAACTTTTTTTCCAGATTGATGTTGATTAATGACAAAGGGAATGTGCCCTCTTTCAAATCAGATTTGTAACCGAGCGTAACAATGCCTAGATGCAGCATCATAAGTGAAACCAGTGACTGCTGAAGAGAGCACATTAAACTAAAATATAAAACATAAATAACGTTATGCTTTGGTTACATTTTGTGCAGAAGAATGTATATTTGAGGCTCTCAGGTGTCCCGCCAACACATGGACCTGGTACTGATTCCCAGCTTCACTTATCATTTCTAACTCCTGTTAAATTGATTCTTAATCCAATCTAAACTTAATAGCATTAGTCTTTTCAGCCATGGTCCCATGATGTGTGTTATTTAATTTTAATAATGTGCTTTCATGTGAGCTAGAACATTTGTTACACGTTGCTTTTAGTCATTTTAAATCTCCTTTCAAAGCAGGCAATTAGGGGTGGGAAATTTGGAAATAATATCATAACTCTTTTTTTTTAATGCTTTTTAGTGCAATGTTCTCACAGTGTTTTTCGTGCTTTTTAAGGCTAAACACTAATTTCCCTTATAATAAATGTCTAGCTTCACAAAGAGACAAAGTGTGTGCTACTCTAACCATAGAGATTTACAACTTGATGTGACATTTAAGTCATTCTGCTCTCAGTTATGTCTTCTGTCTTTGTTCCAAGATGCGCCCATTAAACTTGGGATTGCAAGTGTCTCGGGTGTCAGTGCAAAATAAAAAGGACAATTGAAACGACGTATGGAAAATGGCACACATTTCAGAAAACATGCAAAATATGAAGTAAAAGCTTACAAAATGTCACTGTTTACTAATACAGCCTGTTGATCGGAGGAACTCGAACGTTTTGAAACGGTGCATTCTCTACACAAGCAAACACAAACACACACCAGGCCACCTGAACATGTGTGTTAATATTTTATGTTGGACTTTTGAATTCATTGCATATTTCTCTGAGCATGATTTTTACTCATTTCAAAGAAGCATTTATGTGCAACACAGATTCATACATTTTTTTTTGTCCACAATTGGCACTTGAGCTGGACGGCTGATTGTTTGTGAGGTTGCTGTTTGATGGTAGCTTTCATGGAAAATGGACGGATAAAGCTGTTTGTGGTAGAAAAATGTTTAAAAATACAATGTAAAACAGTGTGTCTGATTGGTTCAGGCAATTGACAACTGTTCATTTTACCAGACAAGTCTCTTTGTCATTGTGCATTTGTAAGCCAAATAACAACACACATGTATCTGTTCAGCATGATCATTTTGGCTAGGATTAGGTGAAATGTCTCAAAATCTTGAAGCTTAATTTATCATCAGCTTAAGGTCCATCTGTAGATCACTGTCACCACCAGGATTAATACCTGACAAAGAGGGTTTACTAATAATGCTTCCGGACATAATGTCCTGACTGTAGACAGCTTGACAGACTGATTTTCTTAAAATATGTATTGTCATGATATGTTTTTTTTTTTTTTTTACATTTGACAATATTTAGCAGACACTGAACGACTTACAACTTACAACGACTTGAGTCTTACAGTCCAAGTGTCACACCCTCGGACGGTTCCAGCGACCAAACCCATCCCATCGCACGCGCACCGTCACCTGAGTTCTGATTACACCTCATTTGATTCACCTGGTTCTCATTTCACTC
>JAUZST010000900.1:0-13879 GCA_034779995.1 Parotocinclus haroldoi
CAAACGCTGACGCAAACATTCGCCTCATTCCGGAGAGAATCACAGAATATATTACATAAAATTAACAATATCAATTACACATTATAATAAATTACATTGAGAATGAATAAACAAATATAATGAATTATACAGAGAACAAAATCAATAAAATAAAATTGGAGAATCTAATAAATTAAATTAAAAATAAAATAAAGAAAATATGTACAAAATTAGAGATATAATAAATTAAATTGAAAAGAAAATAAAGAAAATATGTACAAAATAAGAGAAAGAACAAAAAAAAGAAATAATAAAATAAAGAAAATCTGTACTAAATTAGAAATAAAATAAATGAAATCAATAATAAAATAAAGAAAATCTGTACAAAATTAGAGATAAAATAAATTAAATAAACAATAAAATAAAGAAAATCTGTACTAAATTAGACATAAAATAAATGAACTCAATAATAAAATTTTTACAAATCTGTACAAAATTAGAGATAAAATACATAAAATAAATAATAAAATTAAGAAAATATGTACAAATATTTAAAGATAAAATACATAAAATTAATAATAAAATAAAGAAAATATGTACAAAATTAGAGATAAAATAAATTGACTTCAGAATACAAAAACAAAAATCAATAACATAAACAAAAAAATTAAATAAAGTAAATTGGGAAGAAAATAAAATCTGTAATAAACTAGAGAAAATAATAAAATAAGATTTAAAAAAGAGGAATAAAATATATGATAAATTAGAGAATATCAAGAAAATAAACCCTATAATAAAATAAAATCTAAAGAATATTATAAACAAACTATAGAACGATAAAATGGTATAGAAAATAAGCAAAATGAAAACATATTTATAAATTAGAAGTGTATTATAAATTATGTACTATATAACAGATTAAAAAATATAATCAATAAAAGATTGAATTAGAGAATAGCATAAATAAAACAGAATAATATTTCTAATGAATAAAGCAGAGAATATAATACAATAGCAAATATAAAAATATATTTTCTCCTCGAAATTGTACTTTTTTCACTGCCTGGGTGTTTAAGTGTTTAAGAAGAAATCTAGGGTTTAAATGGATTTGAGCTTTGTGTCTTACAGACGTCCCAGTGAATAAGAAGTCAAAAGAAATAAAAAAATAAACCTAAAAAAGCCACGGTCACGTGTTAAAGGTGCCAAAACTATATTTTGTTTCGGGATAAGCACGTCTGAGCGCTCCTGACCCGGTCCTTTGAGAAGCAAACCTCTGGCCTCGTGGACACCGATTTTACAGATGTGCAGAAGTGTTAAAATCCTCCTGCGCCCCTTCGGGGACTCAGTGAGGCCCCCCTGGTTGACAGGCACTGAGTTAAAGCAGCTCGGGGCGAAGCAGCTGCAGGACGAGGAACTTCCTCTAAATCCTCTGAAGGAACGTTCGAACCGTGAACCCGAACAGCAACGAGAAGAACAGAGCAGCTCTTTATGAACTCGAGAGCGATGGGAACCAGTCTGAACTACTTACGAAATTCTTAAATAAAGGAACAATAGGGGTTTTTACCTTTCTTTTCTGTTCTCGCTCCCAATTTTTATGTTAAAAAGTTTACGTTTGTTTCTTAGCTTCCTCACCCCGGGTGCCTAAACCTTGGCTTTATTTGCCCACGTTTCGAAACACACCCGGTGTAGTAACCATGGTTACCGTTAGCACCCGTGTCTCGTACCTCGAGGACGGTGGCAGGCAACAGGAACCAAACACTCCTCTTTAATGTGGGGTTTGAGTTCGGAGCTGCAGCCCCCCGTGTGCTGCCCCTGGTGATCCACACACACCACCACACGGTAACGCAAACCCCGCCCACAGGTAACGGTGCACTGTAGGAACACACACACACACACCCATCCACACACACGTACACATCCACACCCACACACACACACGCACACACACCCATCCACACACACATCCACATTCATGGATTAATGGATGGATGATTAGAATCATGGATTAATAGATAGATGGATGGATGGTTTATTAGAATCATGGATGGATGGATGAACTGTGTGTGTGTGTGTGTGTGTGTGTGTGTCTGGGCAGCGTCTGTGTGGGCAGTGTGTGTACCTGAGACCACTCCATGGCCACCCACTCTGGGCACTGGTAGGTGTTACAGCTCTGCTGGGTGAGGGGTCGGGGTGAGTGGGTGCACTTCCAGTCCTCCACCTGCATGATCTGCCCCTGCATGTCCTCCTCCACACACACCACGCTGCGCTGCTGAGTCCCACCGCCGCATGACCTCGAACACGATGTCCAGGGGTTCTGCTCCCACCTGCACACACACACACACACACACACACATACACACAGTGCTGGTTATATTATACTTTCCATCCAACTCAATCAGTTTCAGACCAACAGCAGATTTTTTTAAGGAAACAAGTCTCGGTCTCGCTGTGTAAAATCATCTACCGAATAAATAAATAGATTGGTTCATTAATTAATTAATGAGGTCAGTGCAGGACTCACCGTGGAAGAGGCTGGAAGTGATCGTAGGGCATCACCTCTTTAAAACCAAAATCACTGCAAAGAAAACGAAACTTTAAACAACTTGGTCTTATTGAGCATTATGTTTAACAACTCTGTGTGTGTGTGTGTGTGTGTGTGTGTGTGTTTGAACCAGCCTTTCGGGACAGGGCTCCATGTTGCACTCCTTCAGTTTGGGTTTGGGCTTGGTGTTCTCCGGGTAGCCGTGACAGTGCTGATCTGGAACCGTTCTGTTGTATCGGACGTCCAAACACTCGGCCGAGTTCAGCTGGTAGCCTGAGAGCAAATACGGAAAAAAATAACGGAAAAATGTTAGGAAAACAGGAACAAAAGAGCGAACTGTGAGTAAATGGAGCGTGAAAATGAAAAGATTAGCGGAAGTTCAAACATGAAGGGGGTATGTAACGGACGGCTGATTTACCTCCACCACAGGTAACGGAGCAAGGGAAGAAGTCCGTCTCTCTCCACTGGTAACGGACCGGCTGGTAGAACATGAACTGTGTGAACGTGTCCTTAGAACCTCCGTACTTCAGCTTTAGAGGAAACGAAACAGATGTGACTCGAACACATTTTCGTTACATAGAATTTCAAACAGCAGTACAGTGAGGTATGGGTGGAGGTTCTAACCCACGATCCAAGAGATCCTCTAGTGAAGATTCTTGTGATGTCTAGGGTTTAGGCGGAAGGTACCAGGACAGGTTCTAATGAGGTTTCGTGTGAAGGTTCTTCTGAAGGTACTAACAAAGTTTCATATGGAGATTCTAGTAAATGTTCATAAGGAACTTCTAGTAAAGGTCTGTATGAAGGTTCTAGTAAAGGTTCTTATGGAGGTTCTAGTAAAGGTTCTTATGGAGGTTCTAGTAAATGTTGATATGAAGTTTCTAATAAAGGAATAAAGGAAGTTCTGTTAGAGCATTTGGTGAATGTTCTAGTGAAGGTTCATATATGGCTTATACTGAAGGTTCTTTTCGGGGTTCTTGTGGATACTGAGTGAAGGTTCTTATGGATGTTCTAAAACACTTTCTAATGAACGTTTAGGTGGACATTTAGTAAACATTCTAGTGGTTCTTGTGGATATTTTGGTAGATGTTTCTCGTGAATGTTCTAGTTAAGGGTCTAATTATGGTATTCAAGGAGGTTCTTGAGGACGTTCTAATGAATTTTCTAGTGATTTTTTTTGTGAATGGTCTAACGTTCTGAAAGATCTAAAGAAGATTATTGTGGGTGTTCTAGTGAAGGTTCTAATAATGGTTTTGACTAAACAACAAAACTAGTTTACTAGTTTAACAAAACTTTTAGCTAAAGGACAGGCTCTTGTGGTGACCAGGTACTAGGAACCATAATGACGTTTCTTGTGAAGGTCCTAGTGGAGGTTTTGGGCGAATGTTCTTCTGAAGGTTCTAGTGGATTCTAATAGGGTTTAGTGGAGACCCTCCTGCTATAGCAGGCATTCTATGGACGCTAATGGATGCGAAGAAGTGAAGGTTATATTGAAGGTTCTATTGGAGGTTCTGGATATTTGCACAGGTTTGATGTTTACTTTGATGATGATGTCAGCAGTTAGTGGTCCAGGGCAGCGTATCGTTTGTTTCTCAGCCTCTCTTCCTCTCTGATATTCCACAGTGCTGTTAACCAGAGTGAAGGAACCCGGAGAAACCAAGTGCAGCTCCTCTCTCCTACCACTCAGTGTGAGAGCTTTCATCACTAACACACACACACACACACACACACACACACACACACACACACTACAGTTACTGAAAAAACAGATATTATACAAATGAAATGACACAAAAAACGAGATTACAATGTAATAAATAAATAAAATAAAACAAAGTAATGAAAGAGCTAAACACAAAATATTATGTACATTTATATATATATATGTACATTTAATACAATTAATGATTCATAAAATAAATATTTTATTGGATGATAATATAAAATATATATAGTGATTCATCCAAGATTAAAGACAAATGCATAAAAATGCATACATGTTCTCTTTTATTTCTGATTTTTTTCATAATTGTATGTTTTATGTTTTTTTATGATTAAGATGAAACAATCTCTTTATTAGAACAAATATATTAATTTATTTTAATAAACCAATAATATAAATATAAATAACACAAGATATGTGAAAAGTGGCATCTGAAATATGAATTAAAAAACTTTACAATAAAAAATAAAATAAAATAATATCTAATATTGAATTTGACTGAAAATCAGTAAAAATTTAGAAACATGAAAAACAGCTTAGAAAATAAATCAAAAATGTTAAATACTTAATAATGAAAAAGGATTTAAAAAAAAAGACAAAAATAGTGAAATAAATATGTTTATTATATATTTGTTAATATTCACAGGAACCCACGTTTATCTGTCTGTTCTTATTTTTTTTTATTCGTTTTTTAATTCTGTTTGTATCTTTTAAATTGTTTTATGATTAATATGGATCTTGAAAAAACAGATAAATATATCAATTAATAAAACAGAACTGTGACGGACTGATATATTTTTTATGAATTATTTAGGCTTCATTTGCATACTGAAATATGATTGGCTATTGTCTTTTATGACGTAATAATGATTTTAAGGCCTTAATCCAGACAAAGGTTCCTGATTTGAGCCTGGTTCCACTTAAAGTTCCTATGAAAGCATCTCAAGGAGTGTCCCCTTTCCGTTGTTGTGGTTATATCTGAGATGAACACGTTTAATAAAGATGTGCCGCTAAGATTTTAATGAGGTCATTATTAAAGGTTTTATCAAATCGATCGAATAAGCTGAAGTATTTCAGATGGAGGTGCTTTGTGTTTGTTATGCGGCTCTGTTTTCAATCCGTTCCCGCCTTGGACAGTAAACTCATCAGCGTGGCCCGAAAAGAAAGAGACAAAAAGCAAAGCCGTCGGTTTTAATCACGTTCATGTGGAGCCACAAATCTTCCGTCTTCGTCTTCTGTCCTGTGGTATGTTTGTGGTGGGACGACCTTCCCAAAACATCTCCGCCCGGAAACCTCCGGTTTTGTTACGGGTCACGCACAATCACTCACTGCCGTGTTTAATGTCACAAACACTCACACACTCGGCATCGAGGCCTGTCCAGGAACAGGTTTGGATTTAATCCGTTCCTAATGGAAATCTCTGTGAGGCGGTAATCCTAACCGCGCCTCCGTCCGCAGGAAATCTGATTATCCCTCTCTAAATCACTTCGGATAATATTTAGTTTCCGTGGAGTTCATGAACCGGCGCTGCCGTGCGCTGCCTCGTTCCCGTCTCTACCTTCGGCCGCGCTCAGGGTCTCCTGGTAGCTGATAAACGATCTGTGAAAACACAGTGTGGCCCTGTGCCAAATCACACACACACGCGCACACACACACACGGCAGAATCTGCACACGCAATAAACCATATATGCATTCAAATGTTTACGTTTTCATCCTTTCCCAGAATCCCTCACACCACAGCTTAGACTGGCATTACACGTGGGCATAACCCCTAACAGCCCTGAAAAGTGTGTGTGTGTGTGTGTGTGTGCAAACACTGCACGAAACAAAATGCCTTTTTGTCGATTGATTAATCAGACATTAACTCAAGATTTAAAACAGGTTCCAAATCAGGCTCTAGATCAGACTCTAAATTAGATGCTATGTTAGGTTCTATTTCTGGATTATGGATCGGATTGAAGATTTGGTTCTCCATCTGGTTCCGGATCAGATTCTGAATCAGGTTGGAGATTTGGTTCTCGATCAGGTTCTAGATCAGATGCTAAATTGCTTTCTATATTTGCAAAGTGGGTTCTGGATATGTTTCTACGGCAGGTTCTAGATTAGTATGTAACATCTCTTTCTAGATCAGATGCTAAATCAAGTTGTTAATCTGGATTTAAAGTTCTTAAATCAAATTCTAGATCAGGTTTGGAATCAAGTTCTTAAATAGGTTCGTGGTGCCAATTCAGATCCTAAAATGGATTCTAGATCACTTTGCACACAAGGTTCTAGATCAGGTTCATTGTTAAAATACAAATGATCCATTAGGCCATGTTCTAAATTAGGATGTAGATGTAGTCCTTGATTAGGTTTAAGGCTATGTGCTAAACTGGGTTCTAGATCAGTTTCGAAAACGAATCAGGATTTAAAGTTCTTAAATCAAATCCTAGATCAGGTTCTAGATCAGGTTCTGAATCAAGTTCTTAGTTAGGTTCGAGGTGCCAAAAATAAATAGAGGATGTCTGTATCTCACCGATGATGTCGGGTCCCTTTGCTGTGAATCTCAGAGCTCGACTTCCGACAGGAACTTCAACCACCGTCTTTAGAGCTAAAAAAAAACCCATTACAGTCATTTACCATAGCAAAGTATGAAACTATGAAATAAGTATTTTAACACATTTTAGGACATTTTTAAAAAGGGGGAAAAAAGAAAAAGAAAGAAACAAGAAGCACCTCAAAAATAACCCTAAATATCAGAGATGCCGCACCGCTAACCTTAAACTAGCACCTTCTTATTTTAGTACAGCGCCAAGAAAATGTTACAATAACAAGTTCAATTTAAAAAATCAGTTAAACACAAACGACGAGAACTGCAAAAACAAGCACGCTGTTATTTCAAAATAAACTTTATTTCATTTAGATTACGTCACTGAAATAGTAATAATAAAAAATATGGAGGCGTGGCCTGTGGTTATTAGTCCTGGAAAAGAAGGCGTGGCCTCTGCGTCTCTCGGTGATAATAAAGGGGGCGTGGCCTAAATGAGGCATGGAATCTGTGTCTCACAGCAGTAATAAATGTAGGCGTGGTCTGTGGTTATTACTATTGGTAAAGTCAGAACTCTGTAGTTTGCCCTGGAAAAGAAGGTGTGGCCTATGGGTCTTTCAGCAATAATATATAGGGGGCGGGGTCTGAATGGGGCCTTAAAAGAGAGAGGGAGTGACACACAAAAAAGAAAACAGAAAGAAGAAAAATACAGAAGTAGGCGTGGTTTCTGGGGTATGTGGGGGCACCTACGTTCCTCAGGTGTGAGGTGAGTGTGGGTTTGGCCCCGGACCAGGTGGCAGGTCGAACCGTCACCTCCACAGACTCCACAGTTATCAGGCTTAGTGTTACTGGCCAACTGCCGATCACAGCCCACCTCCTGTAACCAAGGAAACCAGACCAGAGACTCACCTACCACACAACAGGTTGTGTCTAGAGCCCAAACTCTAGATTTAGATCAGGTACCAAATCAGCATGTAGATCTAGATCAGATGCTAATCTAGGTGTAGATTAGAAATATAAATCAGATTCGAGAGCAAACATTAAATCAAAATATAGAACAGGTTCCAAATCAGGCTCTAGATCAGATTCTAATATAGCTACTAGGTCAGGTTCTAATTCTGGATTATGGAACGGATTGTATATGTGAATCAAGTTCTTAATTTAGCATTGAGTCATGTTCTAGATTAAGATGTAGATCTGTTTTTGAGCAGGTTCGGTGCCAGGTACTAAACTGGGTTCCAGATCTGTTTCTAAAATTAATTCTAGATAACTTTGTACACAAGGTTCTAGATCAGGTTCCATGTTAGGAGAATGATCTATTAGGCCATGTTCTAGATTAGGATGTAGATGCGGTCCTTGATCAGATTTAAGGTCAGATGTTAAACTGGGTTCTAGGTAGGTCCATTTCTAAAAGGGTTTCTAGTTCTCTTCCTACAACAGACTCTAGACCGTTCTCTTAATTAGTTTCCAAAGGTCAGAGGCAAGATTGGGTTCTTAATCATTTCTAGAAACTGAACTGTTTCTAAATACGTTTCCAAATGATGAAGTAGGCCATGTTCTAGATTAGGATGTAGCTCTGATTGTTGATCAGGTTCTAGATCAAATCTTAAATGAAATTTCAAGTCAAAGCCTAAGTCAAGTTTTAAATTAGGCATTCTAGATCAGTTTCTAAGATGGGTTCTACACCGGGTTCTAAGGAAGGTGCTAAGCTACATAATTCAGGTTCTAGATAAGATGCCAAATCCAGTTCCTGATCTGGTTTAAGATCTGCACTCACCTCACATATGCCGTTAATGCACATATCCAGCGAATCAACTTTACACCGGGTACCGTCCAGAACCTTGGGTGCCAGTTCCACTACTAAGCTCCGCCCTCGAGCCTGGCACCTGAGAGCACAGGGTGAAACCGGGTCGTAGCTCACAGGAATCCACTCGTACGTCTGACCCTGGTATTTGATGTCATTGTGGGCGGAGCATTGCTGAGCTCGGAAGTCACCTGACTCGGCAGGACAGTCCTGGTTGGGGGAACAAATAAGCTTAGAATGAATTATAAACTTCTGAGAAGATAATATAAACTCTACAGAGTGGCACCTGGTATAAACTCTACAGGACAGCTGGTACCTGGTATAAACTCTACAGAGTGGCACCTGGTATAAACTCTACAGGACAGCTGGTACCTGGTATAAACTCTACAGGACAGTTGGTACAGCTCCACAAACTGGTTCTGTTTGGACTCACCGTGCTGCTGCAGGTCCGGTAACGGATGCTCCGCCCTTCACAATTCCTAAAACCAAACACATGCAGATCAATAACAAACAGAGACCGGACAAAACTCAAAACCACCACAAAGCTAGTCCTTAGAACAAAGGTCCTTATGAAGGCCTCATCCTCTTGCCACAGTGCATCATGGTGCCATCACTTCCCCGGGTGAATGGTGCCCACATGCCCGACCGTCTATGGAAAGGAGATGCTCCAATCCAGTCTTCATTTTTCGATTTCTTCTTTTTTAGTAACATGTTTAAATGAGTATAGATAGGCTGGTGAGAGCGGGCGCCAGGTCCACGGTTTTGTCACAGCTGCACTGTGCAGATCCGGGGGGATTTGGAGACCAGGGAAACACCCCGACCTTCTCATCAGGTTCCTCAACCCATTCTCAGATGATTCAGGCATGTCCTGCTTCACCACTACTTGGGAATTGCTGCGGTTAAGGCCCTGGCCTAATGACCAGAAGGTCCAGGGTTCAGATCCCACCCCTGCCCAGATGTCACCTTACCCATATTTGCTTGAATTGTATGGTTCCAAGGCCCTGCGCCAGACTGGCGTCTCCTTCAGCTAATAAATCATAGTATACAAAAAGTAAATGTATTAAATAAAATACATCACACGAAGTGCCTGTCCCAAAAGGAACCCAAAGACTGTCCCGGGGAACGCAGGGTTCATGGTTATGGGGTCCAAGCCCCAAAACTCAAGTGTGAAGCATCAGGATTCCGAAGCAAAACAAACACGATTCCTACGAAAACAGAACCGTCTGTCGACGCTCCAGCCGAAGAAAAAGGCCAGCTTTGTACGGCGCTGAATCGGGCAGGACCAAATCGATGGTGTTAATGTTTTTATTGGAATATTTTCCACCGCCGTTGGCGCACAGAGACGGCCGAGGCACGGAGGAAGCAGAATAAGTGGAGCTGTAAATGTGAGTAATGATTTTACGTACAGAATCCATTATACACACGGAAATGTCCTGCCCCGGCCCCCCTTTCCTAATTCTTGACCAAGATAGATTTGGGTTTGCAGTCCTTAAATAAAAACTAGTACAAAACTCTATGTGTGTGTGTGTGTTTGTGTATGTGAAATTGGCATGTTCTCCCTGTGCTTTAAATACACCCAGTTTAAGTCACTACTGTCTAAAACCTTGTCTTTTCCCTATAACGTTTTTTAAAGGTCTGAATTTAACTTTGATCTTAATATGACTTTTTTCCCACTTTCATTTTTCTCCCCAGACTTTTTTCCAAAACTACATTTCGCCCCCGTTAGTAACTGTTAACACACACTACTGAAACGTCCATATGCATTTTGCTAGAATAATAGAAGGAATTTGGAATCACCTAGTTTTTGTCTTTGTCACTGCAACAAAAAGTGTTTTTTCCCTAAAAGATCCGATCATAAATCGTGTTGTTTTCAGACACCCCTACGCCCGCCCCCCAAAAAAAACAAAAAAACAAAACTCAATACATCAATAAACCCACTTTAATACAAAACACTTTTAGAAGCAGCCATTCTTGTCCCTACCAGTTATTTACACATATTTATCCCCATGACCTTTTTAAAAGCTTTTATTCCCTCATTAAATTCCTGTTTTTGTGCCCATTTTGCGCCCATCTGATCCCCGTCCAGGTTTCGTTTCGGGGGATTTGCATGTTCTCCCTGCGTTTGAAGTTGTTTGGCGTTTATTCTGGCTACTCCCAAATCCTACGACATTCCAAACACAAAACGTAGAAGACTTGGTGGAAGGTTCAGGATATGCACAGCAGCTGTTTGTTATTTTAACAACGTAAGCACCATATTTTTTTTTGGGGGGGTTAGGGTTGGAACATTACCGACCCTCCATTGAGGCATCTGCGTAGAGAATAAGAAGCTCCTCCTCCACAGGTTCGGGAGCAATCGCTCCACGTTCCCCAAGCGTCCCATCCCAGATCCCTCTCCTCATCGGATCGAGTGGTCCTCGATGACTGAAACACACACACACGCACACACACACACACACACACACATACACACACACACACACACACACACAGTTTCCCTGAAATCCTTCCTTCCATGAGAAAAACACAGAACACAGAACATCGGAACAGTTTAATCTCTGCGGACTTTAAGCAAGCCTGAGGATGAAATCTAGATCGCACATGGATTTGCGAACTTCCTTGCACGCTCTGGACGATCTCGGGCCTGGACTGAGCTGAAGGGGGACTGAGGAGGGGGCACGAATTACGTACAGCAGGAGGTCCAGGGGGACAGAGAGTAAAAATAGAAGCTAGAGTGTACAAAAACATTTCCACGCTCTGTTCAGTAAGAGCTCCGTCCCGGTGAGAGTCGTGGTGGGTCCGGTAGGGCTGGACAGGGTGCCAGGACTGTTCTTGGGAGCTGTTTTTTGGGAGGAAACCAGAGGTAGAGATCAGACAGATTTGGAGAAGGAGATGAACATTTTCTGGACCTGCATCTGTAACGGGGGTGTAAATCATCCCCTCCGGTAACATGATGTTCTCGGATAAACCCATAGACCACCGATCATCTTTCAACGAGTCCTGAACGTCATACATCTAACACCCCCAAAAACCTCGTCTTACACCCTGATCCTTTGGGTTGTTACTCAATTTTCACTTATAGATATTTTTCTTCTCCAGGAGCCAAAGCTTCGCGAAAAAACCCAACACACTAGAGCACTAAATTATTTCTGTTAGAAAGCCCAGTTAAGGCCACAAAGCTTCTATTGCTTTAAGATCACATTCCTGGACGGACTGTTTTTGGGGATACTGTCACTCAGAAAGCAACTAACGTTTACATTTTCACTTAGACGTGTTAATTTAGAAAGAAGGGTTCAGGTAATCTCAAGTCAGATCCCATCCCAGACATCCTGAGGTGGAAACGCGCGATGTTAAGCGAGGCGTAAATGAATTCCTGAGCGCGAAAAGAAGCCGAGAAAATGGAAGGTATTTTTGTAACTGACCGCTCTGAGGCTTATAATTATTTGAGGTCCCTGATCCAAACCCAGCGAAGGTGTCGCTTTAAATAATCCGTGGAAATATAAGGTTTCAATAAGCGTAAATGTTTTATCGTTTGTTTTTGAATAAGAGAAGAGCTGACCGACGTTCATTTAAACTGGACGGCCATTTGCCAAATTCATACGATGCCTGGCACATCCTCTCCTACTGAAAAGGTGTGGCCCACACACTCCGCCTGCCTGGGAGGTACGGCGCAAAGTCAGGGGCCAAACGACGCCCAAGAGGGGGAGAACGGTGCAGAGTTGTGACTCACTAAAAACCCACAACCCTCAGGAGGAGTCATTAAATAAAGCTCAGGAGAACAGAGTGAAAATCTGAAGAAAATAAAAGAAAGAGAGGAAGAAAGAGAGACGTAATTACATAAACAATTTTAAGTACAAAGAGGCACAAAACCTTGGACTAGGGTCGTTTACATTTTGCGTTATAACAGATAACTTTGTTCTTCGCGTGAAACGATATAAACGGTACACTTTATGAGCTTTATATTTAATATTTATTTCATTCCGCTTTGGGGTTTTTTTTGTGTTTTTTTTTTACATTTGATGGCTCTTATTTGTTTCATTTTAGCATGGCTTGTCTTAGGCTTATATGAGTCATTTTTCTTTCTTTTTGTATTGTTTTATATTTTATAATGCTAAAAAAATTAAATATTGGAATTTCATGTCAAATAGTGATAGGTATCATACTGAGAACATTAACAAGAAACAGAAAGCTAATGATGAAAATGATCTATGTGTATATATTGAAGAAAGATTTAATGTTTTGACAAGTCTCAGTGTTTTGATCAGAGGTTTGATGTTTAAAAGAAAGACTGGTGGAACCAATATTGTTGAGGAAGGAGATGCTGGACATTGGTCATTGAGGTCACATTGGGTTAGAGAGTTGCCTGCCTTGCATGAGAGAAGCAATATTCTGGCCTGGAATGTCATCCGATTTAAAAGCACTGGTCTCTCAGTGTGATGCTTGCCAAAGGAAAAAGATACTCCGAAGAAGGAGCCTCTAATGAGTCATGATTTTTCTTTCCGCCCTTGGTCTGAGGTGGGAGCTGACATTTGCCATCTTGAAAACTGGGATTTACTGGTTGTGGTGGACTATTACAGTAATTATATTGAAGTTATCCGGGTTAGAAATCTTACTTCAAAAGGAGTAATAAGAGAGATACAGGACATCTTTGCCCGATATGGAGTACCAGACACCCTTGTGACAGACAGTTCAACACAGCGGCGTTCTGAGACTTTGCCAACAAATGGTCATTTGAGCATATTACGTCTAGTTCCCTACATCCGCAGTCAAACGGCAAGGTTGAAATTGCTATGAAGACTGTGAAGAGGCTGTTTACAGAGTGTAAATTTTCTCCCGACAATTTACACTCTGGGTTCTGGGTTCCTGGCACTGTTAAACTGGTGAAATACTCCTAGTGAGGGTATGCATTCAAGGCTGACTCAACGCTTAATGGGTTGTCGGTGGAAGACTAATGTCGTGTACAGCAAACCTATTACAACGACGCCACTCAACAGAACAAGAACACTAGGGATATCACTGGGAGGAAAGCTTAACAGCTAAATTATTACAAGGCGTGGACACTGGGGGTATGCGTCAAGGAAGTTTCTCCTCGATCTTATCTAGTCAGGGTTGGTGATCGGATGTATCGGAGAAATCGTCGTCAACTTCTCCGTACAGGAGAGAGATTGGCAGAGGGGAGCAGCTGGAGGATGTGGGGCAGCAGAAAGGCTGGAAATGAATGGAAAACCTGAGAGTGTGGTGACCTTTGACCTCGGTCCACACAGAAGGATATGAAGTGTTTTCCACGTCGTCGGTCAGGTTAAAGAGCT
>JAUZST010000902.1:637-10966 GCA_034779995.1 Parotocinclus haroldoi
GTCTGGACAAACTCTGTGATGCTCTGCTTATGAAGGTGTACATGGTCATAAAGATGGTTTGGCGTGATGTTGGTGTGCTAAGTGCACATTTGAAATGTGAGCACATCCTCTGATATATCAGCGTTGACTGGATGGTGGCAGGGTGGAAGTCTTTTCGTGGAAGTAGTGTTGAGATGATGGTTTTGGAGTTGGGGAAGGTCTCTGCTGATCTTTGCCCACTCTCTCCTGCTCTGCTCCAAAGTCATTAGTTCCAGTGGCTATTATGATGCAACTTTGCTTGCCTAGCATGTTTCTGTTTAGATTCGGTGGATATCTCTTATTGTTGGACACCAAATTTTTTGAGGTTTTGTGACATGGAAACTTTTTTTTTTGTAGAAATTTTCTCTCTTTCTCAGTTTGTCTGTCTGTCTTCTCAGTTTTCTCTCTCCTGGAGCGTCTTGCTCTTTCTCTCCCTTTTGCCCTCTTGCCACATTTTTGAGCTCCTAAACCGCTGTGATTTTAATTCATGATGATCATAGCTGTCCCTCCCTCTATGCTCTGCTGCAGGTGCTATGTCCTCTCTGAGGATCGAAGACTCTTTTGGTCCATACGACTTTATAAACTCCAGTAATTCTCCCATCAGCCCCCCTGGATCAGTAGGGGATGGGTGGCCCCCTCGTGCCAAATCACCTCACTCATCCTCTAATGTCAACTGGCCACCAGGTAGGTGTGCGTGCTTGTGTTTGTTTTCTTATGTAAATGTAATTGGTTAGTGTAGACGTGTTTAAGACCACACGCGTGTTACAGAGTTTCGTCCCGGTGAGCCGTGGAAAGGTTACCCGAACATCGACCCTGAGACAGACCCGTTTGTGACCCCCGGCAGTGTGATTAACTCTCTGTCCATCAACACAGTGCGGGATGTTGATCACCTCAGGGACAGGAACAACGGTGAGAATCGACCAACTAATGCCTGAGCACCCTCTGGCTATGTTTAGTAATAAGTTTAAAAGATTTTGTTTAGATTAAAACTACAAACATTTCTACATCATTTCTTGGTTGTTGCTAGGTGGTTGCTATGGTCTCTGCAATGCACAACCATAAAAATGCATTAACGGCATGTATGATGTTATGGTTTTAACTGTGTGTGTGTGTGTGTAGGGCCATCCTCATCACTGAACACCACGCTGCCTTCCAACAGTGCCTGGACATCCATTCGTGCCTCCAACCACACTAGTTCCCTCAGCAGTACAGCACAAAGCACTTCAGGTTTGTACGTACAGACATAGGCACACACACCCCTTCCCCAAACCAATTTGTATTTATTTATTTGTATCTTTGTTCTAAATGTAATGTTATATTGATAAGCGCTCCCCTAGTGACATTGTCTGGTAATTACACATTTTAGATGTACTGTTATATAAGCAGGAGGTGCTGTAATTATTATATACTGATTATAAAATGCTTTAACCCTTTGTCTCTCCACAGCCAGAAGCGGCGACTCAAAATGGTCTCCTGGTTCAGTGTCTAACTCTTCTCTAGCTCACGAGCTGTGGAAGGTTCCTCTCTCGTCCAAAGGGGTTTCCACCCCATCCCGCCCGCCACCAGGCCTCAGCGGCCAGAAACAGGCCTCGTCCTGGGGCAACGGAGCTTTGAGACTCGGTGGCTGGAGTGGCTCCGAACCCAGATACACCCAGGGTGAGAGTTGTTCAAATCCGTTACCGCTGTGTTTGTTACACACTGAGCACAACCACAAACGTCACAATGTTTGTACCCATGTCCCTCCGCAGGCTCCGGCTGGGGTGAGAGCAGCTCAGGGAGAACCAACTGGCTCGTTCTCAAAAATCTCACACCTCAGGTTAGCCCGGCTCAGGTGTGTTCAGGTGCATGCTTCTGTAAGGATAGAGTGTAAGTCTGTGTGTGTGTGTGTGTTTCAGATTGACGGTTCCACCCTGCGCACCCTGTGTATGCAGCACGGGCCGCTCATCACATTCCATCTGAACCTGCCACATGGCACCGCCCTCGTCTGCTACAGCTCCAAGGAAGAGGCGGCCAAAGCCCAGAAAGCACGCCACATTTAAGTCCCGTCCAGTTGTAACCTCTTGTTTTTTTTTTTTGTTTTTGTTTTGTTTTTTACACCCCCCCCCCGTCCTTAATGTAGGTCCTGTTCTAATTAATTATTACCTCCTAATGCAAGTCCCACCCCCTCGCTACTTCATTATTGATATGACGTAAGCCCCGCCCCTCATTAGCTCCTAAAAATGAATTCTAACAAATATCTTACCCCTCATTCAATCTAGAGACACATCTGGTCTCCTAGTTAACTCCTTTTTGCCTCCTACATAAATCCAGTGTTCTAGTACAAATCCCACCCCTTTCTTATGAACTCATTATTGTCCCTAATCTAAGTTCCCACCCCTCATTAACTCCTTATTGATTTATAATTCAAAGCCTGATCTCATGGACTAACAATTGCTTCCACATAATAGCCCTGTCTTTTCTAAACGTGTGTGTGTGTGTGTGTGTGTGTGTGTAGGTGTGTGTTGGGGAACACTACTATCCTGGCTGACTACGCAAGCGAGGAGGAGATAAACCGTTTCTTTGCACAAGGCCAGTCGATGGGCGTGTCCTCAGGCTGGCAGAACCTGGCGTCCAATCCGAGCCGACTCGCCTCGGATGCCTTCTCCGGGGGTGGCAGTGGGGTGCCAGAACTGCACGCGTCCTCCTCCTTGTGGGGCGCGCCAGGTTACTCGGGCAGCCTGTGGAGTTCGGGCGGCTGCTCTGACGGGGGGAACCGACTCAGCAGCCCCTCCCCGATTTCATCCTTTTTGCCTGTGGATCACCTGACGGGCGGCGGCGGGGGAGCTGACGCCATCTAGTGGAGAGCGGAGGGAGTACAGGAGTAGCGCTCAATCTAAAGGCACTAGTTTCTTCACCTACAAAACCTAATAATATGATGAATGGTAGGAACGCGGGGTCGACCTGTGGAAAAAGTTACGTTTTATTTTGGGTTCTTAGTTCTTTGTTTGTTCTCTGCACATATGTCCACTTTGTTTTAGCCCAAAAACAAAAAAAACATATCAGTGTGAATACTTGAATCATGCAGGCCAATAACGATAATGTGAACGCATGCTGAAACCTTCCAGGTCCGTCGCTCTTCATGCAGACATAACAGAAAAAAAAAAACAACGTAAACCTTTCAGCTTAGATTCGTCGTGTTTTGTCCGAGTTCCGGTTCGTTTGCGCTTTTTCGTTTTTTTTGGGTTTTTTTTTTTTAACTTTGCACTGAATGTGGTTTTTCTCAGTATATAACTCTGCAATATCGAGGGAGCCGACAGTTCCAGTGTAGATGTTTACTCAAGGACGTTCTTAAACTGCGTGTGCTCTACTATGCCTTGACGTACGCCTACCTTATCGTGGTGTTGTGGAGTCGGAGATCAAGACGACAAGATGCTGACCTTTAGGATTATTTGATATTACGTGTTAACGAGTATTGCACCGATATTACTTTGTGTGTGTGTGTGTGTGTGTGTGTGTGTTTTAAAGAAAAACTAAAGAATTTAGCGTTCTGCAGTCTAAAGAAACTGTAGCCACAGCTGTGACTCGCAAAAAAACAGCACTTTCAAAATAGGCTTTGGATTACTTTTGGTCTTTTTTGGAGGCGCCGGTTAGGTCCCTCTTGTTTACAGACTTTCTCGAGGGAGGAGCAAAACGACGTTCTTCCTTCATTTTAAATGAAAATAAAAAAGAAAAATGCACAAAATACCTTTAAAAAATATATATATATAAAAAAGCAGCAAAAAAAAAAAACTTAAATGGGAAAAAAAAGCGTAAAATTGAGTGTGTAAGAAGCGGATGAAGACGATGCGGTGTTTGTATCTCTGGGAAATACTGATCAGTGTTTGGCCATGCCGTCGGTTATTGGATCTGCTCCTCTTATTCGTCTGCTCAGTAACCAGCACGGTTCTCAGGAAATAAAGCCAGTTTTTCCCCCTCAGAAAAGAAACGTAAAAAAAATCAAACAAAACGAAAAAAAAAAAAAATCCTCGTCGTAGGAAAAAAATCAACTTTTAGCACTGAAACGACTACTTAGAGCCGAGTGCGTTTGTTTATTCCTCTGCCAAAAAAATACCTGCTTTAAGCTGGAGACATTCTACGCTGCGCTCAAATGTAAAGTACCCCCTCCATATTTACCCCTCTTACCCTCAAACCGTACTGTATACTGCACTCAAACGGAAAAATACCCTCTTCATATCCCCTTACTAACATCCCTCCTTACCACTCCATTAAACCACCTAACCATTCCTAACCCATCTTACCACCATTAAATGTGATTTACCCGCCTTAACCAACTCTTAATGCCTCCTGTTCCCTCCTACCCCTTCAGATGTTCCTCTAACCCCCTCTTTATTCCTCCTAACTCTTTGTACCCACACACAATGTCTCTTGTCCTGTCTTATACCCTCTTAAACTTGATTTACCCTTTCGATCTTTTTCTTAATGCCTCCTGTCCTGTCTACCCAATCCTAAACCTTATTTAGCCCCTCTTAAACCAGGACGTACCCCGTCTCTCCTCTTCCTAATGCCTCCAGTCCTGTCTTGCCCCCTCCTAAATCTGATTTACCCCTTCTTTCCTCTTCCTAATGCCTCCTGCCTCTTCTTAGCTGCTCCTAACCTCCTGTACCCCTCATCCTATACTAACACCCCTCTTTACACTCATTATACCATCTTAAACCCACTGCTTGCTTCTTTTCTTATTTAGTTCTTGAATTTTTGCTCCTGTTAATCTTTGGTATTTATTCAGTGATTATTAGCTCGATTATTCTGAATCATTTTGATGTCTTTTTATTTTTTATTTTTGCTATTGTTTTTAAGTTCAGTATTCCTTCCTCAAGACTCTGTAACCCCTTAAGTACTTTAGAACTTGTGAAGACTTTACCCCACGCCCTCCCCTCTCTCGTCAGTGTTTCGGAGTGATTTGTCTAACTTGAACCGAGAAAGAAAAAGCAGAATCTATGCATTTCCTGTAGCTCTGTGATAACACAAAAAAATGCTTTTTCTTTTCTTCTGAAGTCTAAAGTTATCCAAACGAAAAAAAGGTTGTTTCTAAAAAGCTAAACCGAAGCAGAACGGCCTTTTTTTTTTTTTATTTCACATTGCCACAGACGGCGGCGTCGGATTCACTTTTTTAGCAGTCGTCCACATTTCGACCGGTCATTTATCGTTTTTGTTTTGTTTTTTTCTTTTTCTGAAGATGACGATGATGCAACAATGTGGCTTTTTAACTGTTTACAAATTCGAGTATGATTGTAACATGTACAGGTCTCTGAAGTTCATTTATGATATGGATCAATCCGGCTGCTTGTGTCATTATTGATGATGATTATTATTATTGATTATTGTGTTTTCTCAGCGCTGGTGTGTGAATGTAACACACGCGTACATTCTGGGCGCGTACATTTGGATGCAGACGTCAGCATTAGGTGAAGCCATGGACCTTAACGTGTGTGTGCGTTTGCGGCCATCTGTGTGTGCGTTTGCGGCTGTCTGTGTGTGCGTTTGCGGGCGTCTGTGTGTGTTTGCGTGTGTGCACGCTCGTATTCAGCCGCGAGTATTAGCCTTTGCGCAGTATTGAACCGTAACCAAACCTTCAATCAGAAGCTCGTGTTTGTTTAATGATTCCACATTTCCATTCAGTCTGAAACAATAATAAAGAAAACAAGAGCAGAGAATGAAATCCCAGAATGCCTTGCGCTTTGTGTTTGCACTGGGGATGTGTAGTAGTGAGTGAGTGTGTTGTACGTTATGGCTGGATGACGTCTCTGCACTAAACCCTAGTTGTCGTTTTTTCCCCACCTAAGTAACTCGCGTAATAATCTTTTCCAAAGCTGCTGTCATTTGTCCCCGCTGCTTAATTTGCGCACCCCTCTGTGGTTTGAGCCCCCCCCCCCAATTTGTTCCTGGTCACGTCTTAAAGCACAAACCTGCTTTAAATACGATCACAGTCTTGTTCTTGGTTTTTAAACACCACCTGTAATTATGTGCTCTCAAATCTTTTGAACTTCCAATCCTGGGCTTTTTTTCCTGGTCTTAATTAATAATTAACAAGAAGCAATCAGTCAGGGAAGCTCACATTCTGACTTCACTTTCCTAAATTGCTCCAGATCACTTTAGCGTCGATTAAATCAGTGACAGAATTTTACAGCTGCTCAAAGAAAGTGTCTTTAACACTAAACCTAACCTAAAGTGTTTTAACAAAAGATTGTGTTCTATAAACTGGTTATATCCGGATTATAGATTAAGCGTTATCATGCATGGATGGGAGACTTACTTTATTAAGTTAATATAAGAATAGAAGGCAGTATTAAGGAGTCTTTGGATACAAGTTATTTCTCGCACTGTATTAATATCCATTCTAATGTTTCCATATAAAATAAATCTACTTTTTGGGTTTATCTTTAACAGGGTATGATTTTCATCCTGGGTTTAAACACAAACTTTAATTCCCTCGAATGTTTACGGCAACGATGAAATTTTTTTTAATGGCTTTAAATTTTGCTCCATATTCCTAGACATGACCCCGTTTCTCATTCTCAAATTAAATCTGTTATATGATGGATCTGATCTCTGATCCTAAAAATATTTATCTGAGAGTAGTTACTATTTTTCCACCTTTATTTGGGCGCCCTGTTCATTGGGCCTCGGGTTCATTTTTCTTTCCTCTGTATAAACATTGATCGTTGATATTAAGTGTTTTTAAAGCTAAACTCTGGGGTACAAGTGGCTTCACAAAGGTGAATTAAAAAAAAAAAACTCTAGGTATGTCCACTATCTAGTGGTATTCATGTAAATGTTACAAATTCAAATGTTTTCTAAACTTTTCAGTAGCTTCACACTTATCTTTAAGATTAACGGAAATGACGCTAAATTCAAAATGAATCTCTGAAAGCATTGGATTAAGAGATTTAATAACTTCTTTTTTCTTTGCAAAAAAAGTTCAACTGCTTCCATTTAAAAAAAAAAAAACTAAGAAAATGAATGTTGTGAATCCAGCCCCCGATCAATCAATAATGATCAATACTAATTGGTTTGGTTTAAGACTTAATAATCAATAGTTCACGTGACTTTAAAAGAAATAAACTACAATGAGCGGAAATTGACTGTGATTCCACGACGCCTTGTCACAAGCCTTACTGCGTGCGCGCACACACACACACACACACACACGCTACATGTGCTGCTTTTGTGTGTGTGTGTATTTACATTGATGTAATCCAGACCAACACACACTTTATCTACGTGTGGTGCTTAAGTCCCTGTATGCGTGTCTCTGCGCGTGTGTGCTCTTTATTCACTGGCTTTGAGTGTTTTGAGTTAGAATATGCAGTGTGATGCCAAATTAGGGGAGGGAGCTCAGGGGGTGTCTGTGTGTGTGTGTGTGTGTGTGTGTCTGTCTTTGTGTGTGTCTGTCGGATGGCAGTGTACAATCCCCATACTGAAGCTTGGTTGAGTGGGGCCGGTGGGGGTAGTGGGTGTGACTTTACAGGGTGAGCGGGGTGATTGTGCTTGGCGTTGACATTCGACTTTGTACTGTTTTTGTTTCGGATCCTTTGAGAATCAGCACCGTGTTTCTTTTGCTCTTTTTTTTTAAGAAATATCGTTCCTACTGTTTGCATTTTTTTTTTTTTTTTGACTCAAACTGTGATCGATGCGGTCGTCGCCGTCGTTCCGATCCTTGATTTTTGACGAAACCCAAAAAACAAAGCTTTAGAGAAAACCAGCACAAAGAGGCCGAAGGAGAGAAGCTCTTCCACCCTGATGAACGTTCGGTCGAACGTCTATGCAGTGAAGGACGAGAAGCTTCCAATCTCAGAGCTGTTTTAAGCTGAATAATAAAAAAAATCAATCCTAAGTGGAATTGAAGGGAATTTGAAATTCCTCCTAACGCACGTGCCATGACTGAATGACGTCCTGTTTTTATTTTATATTTCTGCATAATAAATAAAGCAAACCTCTGAGTGAAGCAGGCCAGTTGTAGCACACATAACAAGCATAACGAGCATTATTACCCCAGATCATTTGAGTACGGCGGCTAGACCACACTCCTCAGCCAACTTTTTTTTTTGGTTTGTTTATTAGGGGGGATTTTAGGCACGTACGCACACCGCTTCTTCTCCGGGACTGTTTCTAATAAATAAAACGACACAAAGATTAAAGGAATGGAGGTGAACGAGGCGGGGAGCGGCCAGTCGTTCCTCGGTTGTGGTCCCGGTCTGTTCCATCGCGTTTAGCTTCTGCACTTTTTAAAGGACAATCCTTATTATTTTTACCGATGGTTCTTTAGTGGAAGAAGAAGAAGAATCTCATGTGTAGTGATGAATGTTTTCCTCCAACGCTGTTTTTATTTCCCTCTTTGTTGCTTGGTTTTGATTTTTAGTGCCGATTTAAGTGGAATTAAACGTAGAATAGGTTTTTAGCTCTCTTTTTTTTTTTTTTTCTTTTTTTGGTCGTTGTTGTTGTTGTTGACTCTACCTGTAGACTGATTAACTGTTTGTAAAAGTTCTGATCTTAATATCGGAATACAAAGCTGTATAAACTCGGGTTCGACCCGCAATACGTCAAATAAATAAAAAGTCTAACAGTGCTTAAGCTCGCGCTCTCTTTTTTTAAATTGCTGATTACAATCTTTTTACAGATTGAATGTTTGTAAACAATTAGTACTAACGATGTCAATCCCACTGTGGGAATTTATCCAGTAGAGAGTTACCAGTCAGACCCTAATGGTACAATTACCCCTGATCCAGTTTATCCTAAAACTGTTCAATGGGCTCAGGGTCACAACCTAATGGTCCGTGTGGCCCGACCATACCTTCATGACCTGGGAACAGCTACGGGTCTTCCCCAAACATTAGGTTCTTTCTTTCTTTCTTTAGGATTCAGTACATTTTTATTTTCTCTTTAGAATACAATAGCTATTTAGGGTTCAGTAGTTTTTTTTTTGTGCTGAATTTACACCTAGTGGGGGGAACAATAAAACAAAATCACATTTAAAAATATTATTTAATTTTATTTAGATATTTTTATTTCTGAATGTGATTTTTCTGTATCAATGTACTGAATCCTAATGTTTAAATAAAAGAAAAAAAGCTACTAAATCCTACATATTTTAAAAAGAATCTTACTGAACACTAAAGATTAAATTAAAAATTTTATTTTTAGATATGTAAACTTAATTGTATTTCTTTAGTCAGGATGCTGTATCTCAACTCAAGTCCTCCTTCTTAATGACTGAATACAAAACCCAAAGAAAACTAATAAAAGTCAGGATTTTATTTATAATTCTTGTCTTTGAGTTTTGGGTTTGATCTTTAACTTCACTTTTGTCTTTTTTAGTCTCTTATGTGACACCAGGTTTTTTTTCCACTGTAATGCATCATAAAAAACTAATCACAAAAATGTCTAAAGTAGATCTTTTTATTAACAACAATTTAACTTTGTGATGAAGAGAGAGAGAGAAGGAGAGTGTGTGCGTGAGAGTTCATGAAGTGCCTGAGGGAAATGAGAAACAATAATTAGAAGGCATGTCCACAAACTTTTGGCCATACAGTACAGGTAGCTCAGACTCACTCATTACTTGGTGTCTGTTTTGTTAGCAACGTACTGCACGACCTCTGCTGGACTCATCAGCTTCTCAGCCTCTGTATCAGGAATCTCGAACCCTGCACGTCACATGGCTTCGTTAATCATCAATTGGTTTATTAATTAAAGCTCGCCGACATCTCATCATACCGACCGAACTCGTCTTCCATCGCCATGACGATCTCCACCTGATCCAAACTGTCCAACCCCAAGTCCTTCATGAAATGAGACGACACCTGGAGCTGCACAGAGGAAAAACCAAGCCGCGTTACCGCGTGTTTACACTAGAGGGCGATAAAGGTGTTGGAGTGAGATCGTACTGTGGCTGGATTTATTTTATCGTAGAGTTTAAGGACGTTCATCACTCGTTCCTCAATGTTCTGCAGGGTGAGAGGAGGAGATGCAACGAACGGCCGACAAACCTGGAGCACGGGGACAGGTAGCTATAGAAACAGAAAACGATGCCTACAATTAATAAATATCTATATAACCCACTTACCCCCAGTATAAGCCCCAGTGCAACCCCCTTACCCCCAGTGCAACCCCCTTATCCACGTATAACCCCCTTACCCCCAGTGCAACCCCCTTATCCACGTATAACCCCCTTACCCCCAGTGCAACCCCCTTATCCACGTATAACCCCCTTACCCCCAGTGCAACCCCCTTATCCACGTATAACCCCCTTACCCCCAGTGCAACCCCCTTATCCACGTA